>JARLTB010000099.1:1245000-1412500 GCA_030141615.1 Unio pictorum
TTGTACTACAATGAATGTGTGAAGAAAATGGGATGCAATCATGTTTGGAACAAATGGTGTGTTTTCCTCTTGAAAGATGATGGCAACAATATCATTTCCTATGTGCCGTTTCCTCTGTAACTGAAAGAAGAAGAAAAAATCTCAGTAAAAAGGTGTTATTTTTAAGCGATAGGGCAAATGGACTTGCCAAAAACCAACTAATAAAAAATGGTTTATGAAGAATACAACAATTTATTGTCACCCTTAGTACATGAGAATTGCAAGAATACAAATTAGTAGTGATAATGAACATTGTGTAATTGAGATAATTACATGAACATAAAAGCCTTAAAGGGATAACATTCAAATTACAGGAAATTTCAAGTCCAATTTGTCTGCTAAACTTTTTATTAGCAAACGTTTTTGTATAATCGACAAACAGAATACAGATTTCTTCAAGAAAATCTTTATTTATAGGGATTAGTGTGCAAAAAGAATAAAATGTTTCAAAGTCAAAAGATAATTAGATTTGAATGGTACATAAAGCTGTGGAATCAGTTGCTACACTATTAAACACATTTCTAGTACACATTCAACTGTCAATTCAGCGCGACTAAATGTGCGGTTGTTTTGGACTGGAACAGTCCATGATCTGATCAGAGCCAAGTGGATCACATTTATTGATCTGTACAGCTATGTGGAAATTTTATTAATGGAGTCTACAAGGACTTCCAAAGAGTATCTTCTGGGTAAGACATGATAAATTTTCTTGATACATTGTTTTACCTACCTGTGCCATGTTTGATTACCAGATCTGATCCCGTTTTGCTTATTTATTCCTTATGAACAAAGCAGAAATATGTTAATTTTCAATTTAACACGAGTTTAATAGTCATCTATGTAACTTTTGACCAGAAGCCATTTGTTCTCTTTCAGTTGCAGTGACTTTTACCTTTTACTCCAAAATTGATAGGCTTTGTCCACCCATGCTTTAAGATCAAACAATACACAAAGTCTGGTCCAGGTTTGTGATAGAGAACAAACATTATTGCGTGGAAACCATTTTTTCTTCTTTCAGTCACAGTGATTTTGATGTCTGACCTTTGACCCAAATTAATAGCCTTCTTCCATTCCCGAAAATGCAAACCAGAGACAAAGTTTGATTTTAGTATGTGATTTAAACCGATGTTATTTTGCTCATTTAGTAACAGTTATCTTAACCTTTAACTGTTGGATCCTCTTGGTATGGTTCTTTCTTACCTAAAGTGCAAATGCAAAATTTAGTAACTGCAGATGGTAGAGAACTTGAGTTACTGAGTGGAAACCATTTTCTTCTTTCAGTCTTAATGCCAGAAACTGATCAGGCCTTTTCTTAGCCTAAACACAAATCATCATCTGTAATGTTCTGTAATATACTGCATGGAAACCATTTTCTTCTTTGAGTCCTAGTGACCTTGGCATTCAAAGTCTTAAAGTCAGAAACTGATCAGGCCTTTTCTTAGCCTAAACACAAATCATCATCTGTAATGTTCTGTAATGTACTGCATGGAAACCATTTTCTTCTTTGAGTCCTAGTGACCTTGGCATTCAAAGTCTTAAAGTCAGAAACTGATCAGGCCTTTTCTTAGCCTAAACACAAATCATCATCTGTAATGTTCTGTAATGTACTGCGTGGAAACCATTTTTTTCTTCGAGTCCTAGTGACCTTGGCATTCAAAGTCTTAAAGTCAGAAACTGATCAGGCCTTTTCTTAGCCTAAACACAAATCATCATCTGTAATGTTTCAGTTACTACAGATCATGGAGAAATTGAGTTAATATACAAGAACACAACTATATGAAAAATACATGAAGTTCTTGGCAAAATTAAAAAAAAAAATTCAACAAATTCAAGACCTTTTCATGGAAAAAGAAAACCTTTTTATACACTGGAGGAATTTCCAAAGTAACCAATTAAAATTAAAGATTTGTAAAGGTTGTATGTAACCTGGTACAACTAAACATTTTGTTCAATTTATCTGACATTTTAACTTTAGACTGAAATATCCAATGCCAATTATGTAGAGTTTTTAAAATAGAAATGTTGCTTTTCAAATATGCTTTACATAAATGAGTAGACAGAGGCTTTTCCATTCATCTGAGATATCTACTATAGTCCTTGCATGAAATACCTGTTGTGGGTCCCCTTCTGTATGTGGAAGCAAAGTAGATACATGGAACATAATCTCCTTATTCTGAAACTCTGTGAATATGGACTCAGAACCTGTTTGCCCATGTAATATATCTAAACCTCCCCTGTACCTGCAAAATGGTAAAGTATAATAGACAAATCTAACACACCTGTAAATACAATAAAATGGAAATACAAATAAACCATGTCAGCCCCATGTTAAAGGTTTTGCTTTTAAAGATCCAGAGCTAACTTGGTTTGTTTTATTAGTATTAACCTGCTGAATGTGGTAAGATATAACCATATATATGGTTTTACCATATTTATCCAATGACAAGTCCGTGGTGTTTTTAATGATAAACCATTCCCACTCCATTCCAAAATGGGAGCAATATTGTATGCAAGTTTGAAATCTATAGATATATTGGCATAACTAATTTCACAAGCCAAGCTTTTGTCTTTAAATCTGTGAGTTTAGTTGAAATAAAAATAACAAAACATTAGTAGCAAGCATACAAAATTTTATATCTAGTAATATTTAGTATGAATTATAAATACAGATTCAGTTTTCATTTACTACATGTATTATAGTCATTCTAAAGTTATGCTCTTTGGTTGCTAGGTTACCATATTTTCTGATTCTTTATATGAAGGTAATCTATCTATAAAGTCCATAGACTTTACAAAATATACTCCAAGCCTTGCTCATGCAGTGATGTGTGAACCTTTTGAATAAACCTATCAAACTTATGGAATTGTATACAGTTATTATGTTTCATTTTTTACTTTCTTTTTGAACATTAATCAGAAATTTGAACTAAATTAAAACAAAAGATTTACAGTCTTTGTGACAATTTTTCAGTCATATTGCTACAATGTCTGCAGTGTTGCAGTTTATAGTGATGTCTAACACTGGGGCATCATTGCACAGACATCTAGCATCAGGTCCAACCCAGTCAATTTATTCTAAGCCCAGGCCAACCAGTCCTAACACTAACCTCTTAATGTCATGTGCCTAGTGAGGCAGCTGTTAGCACCAATTTTGTAAGTTTTTGGCATGACTCGGCCTGGGTTCAAACCTGCAGTCTCCTGCATCTGTGGCAGCAATTCTAACCACTAGGCCACCAGAGCAGTCAGATCTTGCTATGATGTTAGCTACATTATTTGCTTTGTTGACAGGACAGATGCTTCACCGTATGAAGACAAACAGCATTACATTTGGTGTTAACAGTGTGTAAATACACATTCCTTATGCAGACAAATAGCAAAACATTTGGTGTCAACCATTTGTAAATACACATTCCTTATGAAGACAAACAGCATTACAGTTGGTGTTAACCATGTGTAAATACACATTCTTTATGCAGTCAAATAGCATTACATTTGGTGTTAACAGTGTGTAAATACACATTCCTTATGCAGACAAATAGCAAAACATTTAGTGTCAACCATCTGTAAATACACATTCTTTATGCAGACAAATAGCATTACATTTGGTGTTAACCATGTGTAAATATAGATTCCTTATGCAGACAAATAGCATTACATTTGGTGTCAACCATGTGTAAATACACATTCCTTATGCAGACAAATAGCATTACATTTGGTGTTAAATATACATTCCTTATGCAGAAAAATAGCAAAACATTTGGTGTCAACCATGTGTAAATACAGATTCCATATGCAGACAAATAGCATTACATTTGGTGTCAACAGTGTGTAAATACACATTACTTATGCAGACAAATAGCAAAACACTTGGTGTTAACAGTCTAAATACACATTCCTTATGCAGACAAATAGCAAAACATTTGGTGTTAACTGTGTAAATACATATTCCTTTATGCAGACAAATAGCATTAATTTGTGTGTTAAACATGTGTAAATGCACATTCCTTATGCAGACAAATAGCATTACTTTTGGTGTTAACTGTGTAATAAACATTCCTTATGAAGACAAATAGCATTACTTTTCGTGGTGGTGTTAACAGTGTGTGGTTCCTTATGTAGACAAATAGTATTACTTTTGGTGTTAACTGTGTAATAAACATTCCTTATGCAGACAAATAGCATTACTTTTGGTGTTAACTGTGTAATAAACATTCCTTATGCAGACAAATAGCATTACTTTTGGTGGTGGTGTTAACAGTGTGTGGTTCCTTATGTAGACAAATAGTATTACTTTTGGTGTTTACTGTGTAATAAACATTCCTTATGCAGACAAATAGCATTACTTTTGGTGGTGGTGTTAACAGTGTGTGGTTCCTTATGTAGACAAATAGTATTACTTTTGGTGTTAACTGTGTAATAAACATTCCTTATGCAGACAAATAGCATTACTTTTGGTGGTGGTGTTAACAGTGTGTGGTTCCTTATGAAGACAAATAGTATTACTTTGGTGTTAACAGCGCGTAAATACACATTCCTTATGCAGACATATAGCATTACTTTACATGTATATGTTAACAGTGTGTAAATACACATTCCTTCATAACTGAAACAACCTATATCAGGGGACCATGTGGAGTCCATTGTTTTCAATCCTATCCATGTGGGAAAAAATATTTAAAAAAATAAATAAATAAAATTAAATTAAATAAACATCATGTTGTAGTTTTTTTTGCAATGTTATTTACAATGGACTAAAAAAAATTCAAAATTGAAACAGTTATTCATCAGCGCACAATTGTGATATAAAAGTTGCAAGGGCACAATATCAATCTGGATACTGACTGTTGTGAGAATGTCTGATACAGATACATCTGTGTTTCAGGCTCATAGCACTAGGGCTGTATCTCTTTCTGTAGTTTAGTGATCATGTGTCCACCCATGGTATTTCCCACCCAATAAGACAGACAGGCATCCATTGTGCCATCAAGACCAATCAGTCATGTGACCAATGTCTCATCTCATGTGATCAAATACATATATGGAGTTCATGAAATTACAATCAAATGTTAACTTGGTAAAATTTATCAATTTTGAAAGTGTGCAAGCACTACAGGTATGAAATGATAAGTTATTTCACTTACCCTTTGAAATTTTTCAATTGTACTTTTTCTCCCAATACATTCAGGAATTCTTCCAAGGCATTACTATGTGAAACATTTCCAAACAATTCCTCTTCCTTTGTCTGGAAATTAAAACACTATAAAAAAATTTGCAACATTCAAAAGATTACAAATTCCTTCCCTTCTTCATTTAAATAACTTAGTTCAGTAAAGAACTAAAAAAGTATAATTGTTTTATTAACACGTTTTAAATGTTTAATTCATTTCTTGTTTTTGATTTTCTTAATTATGAACAGTGATTACCTATCAAAAAAGAAGCAATATTGATACACTACATCTTTCTCAAGACAGCTCAAGCCAAAGGCACATATGGAACCGGAAGGGAAGAGGGTTAGGACTGAATTTTCTTTCAAAGTGAATAGATCAAAATGCTTTTTTTCTTAAATTCAATGAACACCGATAATCATCTTGTATTTAAGTTCTAAATATAGTTTTAAAAGATATGCCAATGAGAATCAAAACGCAGATAATTGTAATTTTGTACTATTAGTATTCTGATTTTTTTACCTGACCAAATGTTTGGTAAATTATACCAAATTTGAATTGATTGGTTAATCTATGTTCATCAAACTGCACTATCATCCTTGATCCCTTTGTTGTTAAGACCGGATTGAATCTATCCACCGTTATTTCATCATTCATCAACTGAAAAGAAAATTGTTATTTGTTATTTAAAAATATATGCCTAAACAGGCTTTCGACCATTTGCAAAAAATTTGGGATAGGGTATAGCCTTTTTTGAAATAAGGAAAAATCAGGCAGAAACATTGAGCAGAAATAAACAGGCTCCACAATGCAGCAGTCAATCTTATCTTCAACAAGGTTGGCATGTTGCCTCAATCACTCATGAAGAACAATAAATACATAGACCTTGCTGCTAAGGAATATTCATGATATTGGAGAACAAGAAATAGAGGGACCTGGATGCCAAGAAATATTCATGACATCTGAGTACAAGAAATAGAGGGACCTGGATGCCAAGGAATACAGTCGACTCCGGTTAACTGCACAGTCTCGTGATGGGAGTGTGCAGTTAACCGAAGTGCGGTACGGTACAGCTTTAAATCAGCACTGCATGAATATAGGTGAAGAATAAATTAAAAAGATGATTAGAATCCAATCTTTAAACTTTTAATTAAATGAAACACAAGTCTACAATGAACAGAATTTCAAGAAATTCTATAGATCGCTTGTTATTCTAAAACTTCTGTCAGACATTGATTGGTCATCTGACAGAAAAAGCGTTCAGCTCCATAGTCGTCTGCATACTGTTTTTCGCCGTGTAGTCGTTTAAATTGAATTCCGATGCGCATTTTCCATCTTTTCAACCATCCATTTTTTTTATTTGAAATCATTCAAACCCAAACGGTTTAGAGCAAAGTTTCCCATGCTGTACTATGATTTTTCCCCATGCTATTGTTCCCTAGTGGGCGCGGATATACATGTATATACCACCTAAGGCGTCCTTTACACGTCAATCATTTACAATGTCGCATTTACCATCTTAATTATCGGCTTATTTGAAGCGTTACAGCAGTGGACTGGCAATAACTGATCTTGACTATACATTGTGCAGTTAACCGGATTAAAATTGTATTGCATAATGTGCCTCGGGCAGAAACTTTATCGTGCTATTATCCGGAGTGTGCATTTAAGCGAAGTGCAGTTATCCGAAGTTTGCTCCCATTGAAAAGCATTGGGAAAAAATGGGACCGGCTTGACTACGTGCAGGTATCTGGAGTGTGCAGTTAACCGAAGTGCAGTTAAGTGGAGTAGACTGTATTCATGATATTGGAGTAAAAGAAATAGAGGGACCTGGATGCCAAGGAATATTCACGACATTTAAGTACAAGAAATAGATAGACCTGGCTTCTAAGGCATATTAATGATATCAGAGTACAGCATGTTCCTTTCAAGGCAGACCTGAGATTCCCAATATAAATTATTAAATAAGTATTATGATTTGTGAAACATCTGAAAATTTAACTCTGTAAATTATAAAGAACTAGCTGAAGAAACAGAACCTCTCCAACATGTTCAAGAAGAAAATTTGAAGAAAAGCTTGCAGTCCATTGAAAAAGTAAGGACAAGTAAGGCTGCTTCTGTGTGTGTGTGTGTGTGTGTGTGTGTGTGTGTATGTATGTTTGTATGTATCATATACAACTCTTAATCTATCTGATATTATCATAGAGTTACCTTTGCTATCTTCACTGGGTTCAGACTATCACCAACTGCAGTGATTGGAAAAACAGCATGTCTTGTACAAAATTTGGTTCTGAAATAAAGAAGTATTTTTAAGTGTTGAATCTGTTCTTATTCCTTTATTTTAGGCAGCACTCAGACATGTGTGGGAGTCCAACATTGATAGATAATCAAAATTTATTTTTTTATTTCCAAGAACAATTGTCATGCAGTTGGATGGATATATTTTCAACTGCATTACAATTGCTTTTGGAAATAAAAAGATAATTTTAGATTATCTTCCCTTTGATTTATAGACTTAATTATCTTACTTACCCTATTAATAATCACAAAATCAACATATATGTAGTTGTGATAAAATTGGAAAAAAAGGGAAACAAATAAAATTTGTCTGTATTCTTAATATATAATCAAAACAAAATCAAAAAGAGTTTCCTCTATAGAGTAACAATATATGTGAGTAGTAAATATAGTTACCACTATTTTTTTCCATTAAATTGGTAATACATTTTTACAAATGGTAATTCTCCAGGATTTTGCCCTACTTTTTATTCAGTGATGGATCCAACTATGATCACTATGGACACCAAGAAAAATGAATGCCATCACTACCTGAGAATTGCCCTGACTTGTTCTTCATTTGAGGTAGACTCCTCACGGAATGACATGACAATTGGACCCAAATTATCATCATGAGTGTAGCAGTTGAAATGTTCCTAGAAAAAAAGAGAAATTAGCATGAAAATGAACCTGTATACAGTAAAACCTGTCTTGAGAGACCACTGCTATGAAAGACCACCTGTTTTGAGAGACTATAATCTCCATGTACAGATTTATTGGTTATTTAGCGATTAATACCTGCCATGAGAGACCACCTGTCTTGAGAGACCATTGAATTTTGGCAGAAGGGGTGGTTGTTCAAGACAGGTTACACTGTATATGGTTAAGCTGTAACATTCACACATTTTTTTTAAAAAAAAATATTGGTTTCTCACCTGACAATCACCCTGTTATACACCTTCACATTTCTGTAGATTAAAATTCTGAGTGAGTTTAGTATATATACTATATAACTACCGCCTTGAATCAAATTCCAAAGTTTTAAATCTATCTTAAATTGCAATGGTGGATAATATAACCATACCAGCATGTCTTGTCTTGATAATGACCTTTAAAAAAATGAAGGCGATAAATTAATTAGGTGGGCATATTAATCAGACTTCATTAATCTATTTAAATGAAAATTTTATCAGCTGCAACCAGAATTCTCAAAACAAAAATGAGTACCGTGAACTGCACATTCTCACCCCATGTTTAACTGACGCTATATAGTCAATAATAGGGTATGGTTGCTATGGGAGATTACAGTACAACAGTAACCTTGACCTTAACCTATGGTCAAGGTATAGTGTCTTGAACTAAAGTAGCTGCATGGAAGCCATTGATTTCTTATCAGACATTACAATGACCCCAGACCGTTTGAGCTGAGAATCAAACTGTTTCTTTATTACCCCAAGTGCAAGTAATCCTTAAGATTTGGTCAAGGAATTTGCTCTAACAGATATTCTGCAAAATGTTTATCAACAAACCTCTTTCATTCCTTGAGCACTGGAAACTTTAGTCAAGGTATGATGTTTAGAACAAAAGGTATTATGCATATATCATCTTTCTTCTTTCAGTCAATGTGATCTTAAAATTAAAAATAACGGTCATCCACCCACTGGTCAAGAATTTGAATTTTTCACTGTTTTCTTTATGAAGTCACAGTGACCCCATCTATAAAGTTTGGTCTTTGGTCCAGATCTGTGATAAGGATCCAATCTTATTGTGTGCAAACCATTTTCTTCTTTCAGTCAGTGACCCTGACCTTTGACATTTTGAACCTTTATTGATGGGGCTCTTCCTTACATCAAGTGCATGTCATCTACAATGTTTTGATTCTTGTATATAATGCATAAGTGACTGACACCAACACCATGGACTCGGTCACTCATAGTAACTCTCCCGAAAAAAGGCAATTTGCAGCAATGTCAGAACTATCGTACAATCAGTCTTATATGCCACCCAAGCAAAGTCATTCTAAAAATCATATTAAACAGACTGAAGCCACGGGCAGAGGAAATCATAGCTGAAGAACAGGCAGGGTTCAGACCAGAACGAAGCACAACTGAACAGATTTTCAACCTGAGAATACTATGTGAGAAATACCTCCAGCACCAAGACCTTTATCATGTCTTTATAGATTTTAAGAAGGCGTTTGACAGGGTATGGCATGCAGCCCTTTGGTCCACCATAAAGCTGTACAACATCAACGGTAACCTGATCAAAGTCATAGAAAGCCTTTACAGCAAGGCCACCAGCGCAGTATGCTTCAATGGTCAAATAGGAGATTGGTTTAGGACAACTGTGGGAGTCAGACAGGGCTGCTTGCTTTCACCTACTCTCTTCAACATCTTCCTTGAAAGAATCATGACAGATGCACTGGAAGACCATGAAGGAACTGTCAGTATTGGAGGCAGAATAATAATTAATCTGCGCTTTGCTGATGACATCGATGGCCTTGCAGGAAACGAGGAGGAGCTAGCTCAGTTGGTGGAAAAACTGGACAAGACAGCTACTGCTTTTGGTATGGAAATCAGTGCAGAGAAGACCAAATTGATGACCAACAACACCAGTGGCATCAGCACTAACATCATGATTAGTGGCCAAAAACTGGAAACAGTTAATAGATTCAAGTACTTAGGAGCCATTGCGGCAGATGAGGGATCAAAACCAGAAATACTGTCCAGGATTGCACTGACAATAACCTGCAATGGCAAGGCTGAAGACAGTTTGGTAAGACAGAAACACCTCAGTCAGCTCAAAAATCAGACTGATGCGCTCCTTGGTTGCATCTGTATTCCTATATGCCTGTGAGTCATGGACCCTCACAGCAGATCTCGAAAGGAGGATACAAGTTGTTGAAATGAGATGCTTTCGAAGGTTGCTCAGCATTACATATAGAGATCATGTCACAAATAAGGAAGCGGGAAACAGAATTAAGCAAGCCATTGGGCCCTATGAAGAGCTATTGACCATTGTGAAAAAGCGAAAAATGAAATGGTATGGACATGTCACACCATCAACAGGGCTTGCTAAGACAATAATGCAAGGTACTGTGCAGGGTGGGCGAAGGAGAGGAAGACAGAGGAAAAGATTGGAGGATAACATCTCAGAGTGGACAGGTCTGAAGCTGAGTGACACAGTGAGAGTATCAGAGAACAGATTGGAATGGAGGAAGCTGGTTGTCAGGTCATCAGTGGTGCCCCAACGGTCGGCAAGACAAAGGGATAGATAGATATAATGCATAGTTAATGTTACTGTGTAGAAACCAGTTTCATATTTTTTCAAATCACTGACCTTGACTGATGACCTATACATCACAAAATCGATAGTTTTTTTTTCCTTACCAACAGCCTTATATATGGGGCCATGCACTACATAACTATATTACTGTAGTGTATCTTATTTTTCAGACATTAAAAAATAATCACTTTTCTTCCCAAAATTATTTAGTGTCGAATATTAGTCTTTACTTTGTAGTTACTTAGTTAGGAAAGAGGTAGCAAGAAATTCTGTTTAACAGAAGTAGTAATAGCCAACAGTCTATCCAAAAGTGTCAACAATCCAAGCTATTCTCAGTGATTACATAGTTACCTTCCTTTACCTAGTCACTCAAAAAGGACTACAAGATTACAAATAAAAACAGGATGAATATACCCCAATGCCTGTGACAAATGGTTAACAACTTTGGCTAAAATGTGTGTGAGTGTGATTTGGATTTAATGTAGCTTTAACAATTTGTCATATCACTAGGATATCTGTAATGTGGCAGTTTATTGTGATATCTAGCCCCGATGCATCATGGTGCAAACAAATAGCTAAGCGCCTAGCAAGGCAGCTGTATGTACCATTTTTACAAGTCTCTGGTATGACTTGGCCAGGCTTCAAACCCATGGCCTACCACATCCAAGGAAGATGCTCTAGCAACTAGGCCACCAGAGCAGTTTAATGCTAAAATTTAATATTCCAAATTAAAGTTATGCTTCACAAAACAAAGCCTGGGGTCATAACAACTGTAATTGGCTTGGTGGAATGCTGGAAACAAATGTCAGAAGGACAACAGATGGGCCATAACTCTTCTAAACAACACTAAACCAAACTGCCATAAAATATGTTGACTGGTACTCTGTTAACAATGAAACTGATGTTTATATTGATAAAAAAAAGGCAACAACACCAAACAAGTTGGACCTAACAAGACAAAACCTTTACAATTCATAGCTCCATGTAATAGGCAATTCACCTACTATGGCATCAAATTATATTTATTATTTTCAGAGCCGTGTTGGTAAAAAGCAACACCCCATGTGAAGGTATAAAATGGGTCAAGGGCCACAACTCTATTAAAAAATATACTGGATGAGACAAAACTCCTTAAAATCTCATCAAGTTCTATGAGACATTGTACATACCCAAACTGCTTATCAATGGGCTGAATAGTTCTTGAGCTGTGTTGGATAAAATGATTTGCTAGTACATGTATAAAGATGTATATATTAATTGAAAAAAGTGCAACAACTCTTGAAACTGGCTCTAAAGTTTTGATGCTGTTATTATTATCATTTAATTTTTCAGTCTTAGTGTCTCAATCAGCTAACACACATTAATCTACCTTAGGGCTATATTAATATTACTCTATATTTACATGTACACAAGAATAACCATGTTATGTCTAGATTACACACTTCCTCAAGAGTGAGGGCCAGACATGTGATTTATAAAGCCACACCCTATGATGTAATCAAGCATGTACATGAGTAGACCCTCCTACACTGCTCCTGATCTACATATAACCCCGTTACTTTGTATTGGTAACACCCAAACACAGGTTGCACATGCCTGCTCCAGATCTACATATAACCCCTTTACTTTGTATTGGTAACACCCAAACACAGGTGGCACATGACTGCTCCTGATCTACATATAACCCCTTTACTTTGTATTGGTAACACCCAAACACAGGTTGCACATGCCTGCTCCAGATCTACATATAACCCCTTTACTTTGTATTGGTAACACCCAAACACAGGTTGCACATGCCTGCTCCTGATCTACATATAACCCCTTTACTTTGTATTGGTAACACCCAAACACAGGTTGCACATGCCTGCTCCAGATCTACATATAACCCCTTTACTTTGTATTGGTAACACCCAAACACAGGTTGCACATGCCTGCTCCAGATCTACATATAACCCCTTTACTTTGTATTAGTAACACCCAAACACAGGTAGCACATGCCTGCTCCAGATCTACATATAACCCCTTTACTTTGTATTGGTAACACCCAAACACAGGTTGCACATGCCTGCTCCAGATCAACATATAACCCCTTTACTTTGTATTGGTAACACCCAAACACAGGTTGCACATGCCTGCTCCAGATCAACATATATCCCCTTTCAACATTCCTTTACTTCAGCTTGCTAACACACATACACAAATATACAAATCATAGACAATGCCTGTTCTGATGACAACAGACAAGGTCGATTACCTTTCCCAGAAAGTGTTCCCTGTAGTAATGTGCTGATTTGTCTGTTTGAATCTGCACATCGGTGTGAATAGAATTATCTTCCACTTCTCCTGTAAAATCTTGTGACTCAATCCAATAGCCACCATTCAGGGGACGAAATACCATTGGATATGGCCCTGGTTTTCTAAGCAGCTAAAAATAGTAAATGGAGATGGAACCTGACCTTGATTAATATTAATGACTCTTTTCACTATTTAATTTTCTGGTTGAATATGTCCTATATTATCAATTTAATATAAATTAATATTTATTATAACATGGAATGCCACAGATATATGCCTTATGGATAGACTGCCTTAAAAATTAATACATACATTTCTATTACTGAATAATGAAATTAGATGTGACAATGGCCAACTTATAAGAGAAACCATGTTATAATGAAGAGTCATACAACAATAACCATGCTGTAAAGGGCCTCATAAAAGGAACCATATTATAATGAATGGCCTTATATCAGGAACCATGTTATAATGAAGGGCCTTATAGCAGGAACCATGTTATAATGAATGGCCTTATAACAGGAACCATGTTATAATGAATGGCCTTATAACAGGAACAATCTAATAATGAAGGGTCTTGTAACAAAAATCATGTTATACAGAAGGGCCTTGTAACAAAAATCATGTTATACAGAAGGGCCTTGTAACAAAAATCATGTTATACAGAAGGGCCTTGTAACAAAAATCATGTTATACAGAAGGGCCTTGTAACAAAAATCCTGTTATACAGAAGGGCCTTGTAACAAAAATCCTGTTATACAGAAGGGTCTTGTAACATGAACCAAGTATATTACGAGGGGCATTACAACAGGAAACAAGGAGAATGAAGGACCTTATAGTAAGTGTTTTTCTTACATTCCTTTAAATCACTGTGTTTTCCTGTGTAGGACACCAGTGGAGGATATTTCTATCTTACATCAAATAACATTCTACTAGAAACATAGTACAGACAAAGTTGCAATATTCCTAATTTCCTTCAACACTCAGCATGTGTTCACATTAATTAAATAAGCATTAACTGTTACATCTTGATGTACAAAATGATCAGCAGTTGAAGTGTCTGTCAAACAGGAAATTTTACATGGATCAATATAGCTACAAATACAACTTTTGTAGCCCGATTTAGAAAAAAATAAATGTAGGTAATTTATATTACATTTGATATTCATGTTTTCATTTATGAAGGGTAGATAAATTCTAGATCAATTTTAAATTGAGGACTACACTATTATTTTTTGTCTTGATTAATCTTATGGATTAAAGAGAACTTAATCTTTTTTATCAGTGACTGCCATTACCTTAGCACCTCAAATGATGTTCCATGAATGCTACAATATGTTGAACACCATGTGAAGTCTAAACTGCATTATTCAGAGTAAAGTTACTTTTTTACACACTTTGTGGGGTAAGTTTTAGTTGATGTTTAGATGTTGGAAAGTTATTCATAATTTGTCATTTTGACTTCAACTCTCATCTGTCTTATGTTAATGCAAGAATGTGTGTGTGTGATTTGGATTATTAATTTAGCTTTAAGAATTTTTCAGTCATATCTCTATGATGACTGCAAAATGGCAATTTAGAGTGATGTCTGGCACTGAGGCTTCATGCTGCGGACATGTAGCATCATGTCCCACCCAGTAACATTGTCCTGACACCAGGCCAACCAGTCTTAACAATAACCTCTTAATGCTGAGTGCCAAGTGAGGTAGCTGCTCATAGTAACATTTTTATAAGTCTTTGGTATGACTTGGCCGGGATTCAAACCTGCATCCACCTGCATCTGTGATGGATGCTATAACCACTAGGCCACTGGAGCAGCAATGCAATAAAACCAATTGTTTGCTATGAATCAGTGTCCAACACAAAGTTCTAACCCTCATGTAGAATATTTGAATCTTACATGAAAAGATTTTTCATTGTTTTACACAAATCTAAATTAGGCAGAAACAAAAACAAGAAATTGCAATACTTTCAAACAAGTTTATATCATTTCTTTTGGAGAACTTTTGTTAATACAAGTTTACATAAATAAATGCATTTAGAACTTATTGCATGATGTCACAGAGTTGTGGGTCAGCTTATACACTTTCTAGCGTTTATGCCAATTAAGTTTGGGTTGGGGGGTTCAGCTTGTAAGGAAATGGGCATATACACGATAATATATGGTAGTTAACTTAAAGGAAATACTTAGAATTACTGTTGAAACAATCTAACATGGAGAAAATGATAGTATACTTTGTTGCACCTGATAAGGACAATTGCATAGAAAAGTATATGAAATAAAACCACATTAATATAACTCCTTAAAACAATCTCAAAACAAAGTATTACAAATGTTTTTAAGTTTGCTGAAAATCATATATTCCTTTCATTTAAAATATCAAAAGTGCTCCAGCATGAACTTTTCCATCACATTACGTTGTATTCAGTTTATACCTCTTGAGCATGAAAACAGAGTAGCCATGTTGTCAATGAAAAATCATTTCATAAGATTTCAAATACACAAGTCCTTTTGTGTACTGTACTTACAACAACATCTGATGTTAGTATTTTGATCTACCCCTTTCATTGTTTAAAAAGTCAAGTTTATAATGATGATGATGTCCCAAGTCATAGTATCTCTTACTTATCCGTAGTTGGAAGGGAAAATAAACTCATAATCCTAGGATTCAGGGTTCAATACCTACCCAGACCAGGCATTGGCTGCCTCAGATACTTTAAGATACTTTCCCCCCCCCATTTCCTCAGCATGATATAATCAATAATATACTTATGTATCAATAAAAACCAACCAACTAACCAACCAACTAACCAACCAACCAACCAACCAACCATATTCTCTGGAGTTGTGTGGTTAACATGCATTTATGAGAAGCAGACATTCTTAAATTTTCCGATTCAAACCAATGCCTTTTCAGTATTAAAACAATTTTTACCTCTAGAACAGCACCAATCTCTTTCTTTTTCTTTTCTACCACCACAGTTTCTTCTGGAGGTGTCTGCAAAATAAATTAAACCAATGGTAAGTTTATGTTTTATAGACGTAGAAGCTTTCTATTTCCGTTTACTTTTAAATCAAATACTTTCAAAAACTTTAAAGCATATATTTCTAACTAAATTTGGCAAACTTACTCTACAGACTCAAAATATGTGATGAAAGCATGGCTATGATAGAAATGCTGATGTCGACATTGATGGACTGTTTTATTAAACATGCAACATGGGTCCAGTATTACTCCACCACTTTGCCAACCCTAAAAAGACCTCATTATGGTGCAAAATTTTGGGGGAAGTTCGACCAACTTTCAGTAAGGTTTAGCATAATATGTTATACCATTATTGTTGATGTGAATAACACCCATTTGAAGAATACAAAAGTTGTTATATGATGCGGCATATTAAACTAAACATTGTGAAGTTTACACTTTGGTCTTAATAATCACCAACTCAGCTTCTGAACCTACTGCTCCAAAACTCGTAGTGGTCAGTGATTTCTTTTTTGAATTCATCTGGCAGCAGCAGTTATGTTTTCATCGCTGAGCAATAGACAAATCAGCATGACAATATGTCCAATAAATGCACATGTTGTCTTTCCTGCTTTTCTCCCAAGCATGGCTACATCTTTGAATGCTGATTTCTCATAACTGTGTTAAGACATTTTATGAGGCTGAATGTCACATTTATCCTCAACAGTTTTGTCTTTGCTTGAAAACATTTCTGGACCATCTACAAGCATGATCATGACAAAGTCTCCATAGTCCTGAATAAAGTTAGTCTGGTCCCCTGATAAACTTCACTGTCTCTAAAACAAAACTTCACTGTGTCTAACACTACTATGCAAACCAATATTATTTTAAATCCATACAAGCTTGGTATGGTAATGCTTCAGGAACCAAAGAAAGGAAGATGAACATTCAGGTGGCTTAACTCATCTTGATGCTGGAGAATCTTGGAAATCAACATTTTCAAGGTTTCATTAAAAGAGAGCTGCATTAGAAATTTGGTTGACAGAGATGATTATATCTGTAATGAAGCATAATATTATCCCTCCCCCCCAAAAAAACCCCTCACCACCCCCTGCTTCCAATAACCACTGCTACTATGGACAAACCCCTTTGTTCAAAATTACCAGACAAAGTCATACTGGATGTCCAAGCCACGCTATTTCCATTAAGAACCAACTTGACCATGAGATGAAGATACGTGTGTAAAAGTTTCATGGCAGTGAAGTAGTAATAATCATGTTATAACGCATAAATGGATGATAGAAAACTTGAAAACTTGATTTACTCTATATTCTATCTTGATTCTGTGTCAATGTAATTAATACAGTAGTTGCGTTTTTACATTGATAAAAAGACAATCTGAAATTTACAATAAGTTCAGGAAACAAAATTTTATAAATTAAGTTAGCTCATAGTTTTAATGCTTTAAACTGTACATTTTGTCAAATGTTATTTTAATAAAAACAACTAGATTTTTAGTTTTGTTAACATATTACTGTAATTATTTACTGGCAATTGGTTTTATAGAAATGTCATAGATCCCTTTATCCAACAGACAAAATGAATTTAAATGACAAGTTGTAATCATTATGAGTTTACCTACAAGAAATCTGCTTTCTTAATTTGTTTCTTTCTTTGCTTGTTTCTGCATTCAAACATGTAACAATCTTGACAAGGTAGCAGATTTGTTTAATAACAGATGATTCACCTTAAATTTGATTTTCACTTAATATTGGTTTACAATCTATCTCGATTTTCTTTTTCAAACATGATGATTGCAATAATTATAACTACCATATTTAGTCAAGAGTTCCTCACTAAACCTTGTATCATGGAGTCCAACCAATGGTGTATGGGCAAACAATACTTTTTGTTGTCTGGAGTTTATTTTGAGCTCCTTTTGCTTGCAAATCCTCTTTGGGTAAATAAATGTGGTCTACAGACTTTACATATTTCAAAGTCTATTCATTCTGATTGATTGGTTGATTGTGTGTGTGTGTGTGTGTGTGTGTGAGAGAGAGAGAGAGAGAGAGAGAGAGAGAGAGAGAGAGAGAGAGAGAGAGAGAGAGAGAGAGAGACAGAGAGAGAGAGACAGAGAGAGAGAGAGAAAATACCTAAATATGAAAAATAAGTGTGAATAATTTACAGTGGCAGATATATTTCTTAAATAGGATGAAAAATTATATCCAAAATTGATATCGCCACTGTGACAATATGTCAATATGCAAAATATATATAATAAAATTTAAAACAAAAATTCAAATTTTTTGCATTTAATTTTTTAAATAAAAAAATAAATATATAGGAATATAACTATCCTCTAGTCTTAAATATTCTGATAACTTGTTTTGCAATAAAGATCAGAAACCTTCTATACTTAAGAACAAGCTGAAAGTTAGAACAAAGATCTGATAATCAACCTGCCTCTGAACTATATTCCATTTTCAACAAGAGTGGGATAAATTAGTATTGAAATAAAAAACTATATCCCATTTTCAAAGAGAGTGGGATAAAATAGTATTGAAATAAAAACTATAACCCATTTTCAAAGAGAGTGGGATAAAATAGTATTGAAATAAAAAATAAATCCCATTTTCAAAGAGAGTGGGATAAAATAGCATTGAAATATAAACTATATCCCCTTTTCTAAGAGTGGGATAAAATGGTATTGAAATAAAAACTATAACCCATTTTCAAAGAGTGGGAATAAAATAGCATTGAAATAAAAACTACATCCCATTTTCAAAGAGAGTGGGATAAAATAGTATTGAAATAAAAACTATAACCCATTTTCAAAGAGTGGGATAAATAGTATTGAAATAGAAACTATCCCATTTTCAAAGAGTGGAATAAAATGGTATTGAAAAAAAACTATATCCCATTTTCAAAGAGAGTGGGATAAAATAGTATTGAAATAAAAACTATATCCCCTTTTTAAAGAGTGTAGGATAAAATGGTATCAAAATAAAAACTATACATGTATTCCATTTTCAAAGAGAGTGGGATAAAATGGTATTGAAATATAAATAAGTAAAAGAAACTTAAACACTGAGGCTGACCTAGGGTGCGGAGCGACAGAAACCAAAGAAACTGCTATGTTGAGTTTCATCTAAAGCAGACTATGCAATATCTGTATTTAGCTATAACTATTCATACATCCACAAAAAATAACAGAATGTACAAAAACTTATAGATATTAAGGTAGTTACAAATTAATTATATAATAATGACTGATACATATTAAAATAATATTTACATGTAAAATAAATTGTACATAACATTACATACTTCCTACAATAATATTCTATCATGTATTAGAAAATATACTGACAGCAACAATGGCATGCAATGATGTAACACTTTTACAGTGAGGCTTTTTTAATTCATACTTTATTTATTGCATCTGTTCAACAGCTTGTGGGAACAGATTTCTTATAATATTATTTATTCTTCTATCTGGATTCTTACAAATCAGTGTGAAAGGGAGCAAACAACAATGTGTGTATTTACAAAGTTCACTGCATTTCAATTATTCAATGGATTGAATCAATCCCTTTATTAAATAGATGTACTCCGGCTTCATTTTTTTTGGTACAATGATATCTGAAGGTGATTTATGTATGATGTACAATGTTTTGAAACAGTGAATTCATTTCATCCAATGCTGCATGTGCAAAGTGCTTTCAGTGGGAAAAATGAATACTTCAGCACACAGATGATGTATAACAGCATTGTCTGTGTATAAATACCTCACTGTAAGACTATATCTTCACATTACAGAATGTCTTGTCAGTGAGTGCTCTACTTAAGGACTTGCACACCTTCAGCTGTAGAGGTATGCAAATTATTTATTAATTTCTTATCTATATTATGTCATAACTATTGTACTATTACATCTATTTTTGTATATTTACTATGTAGCTTCAGCTTATCTAGTATACTGCAAATATTCTCTATTACTGTTTGTAACTTAGCATGAGATTTATATTAGCAATGTAAAGCTGCATTTTTAATTAACATTTAGTACCAAAGATTACTTAGAGGGCACAGGTAAGTTTACTTCTGAACCGGTTTATTGCTTTGCTGTTGCAGTGTTTAACGATATTTTTCAGCACACGATAGGGTATACATGGCAGCCAAATTAGCTGAATCTGAGACTCGAACCCATGCTGAGGTGAGATGGCAGTGATCCATAACGGAGAGTGCTTTAGACCACTTGTGACCCACTTATTGCGTTGTAATTATTGTGTAATCTGTATAGCTTACTGTATATAGTGTCATTACTTTTTATCATATATGCCCATCTCCTGCATAGTACATGGTGTTAAATGTATTTTCAGCTGATCCGAGTCGACATGGTACCAGCTGTGGAGCTAACCATAGATGTTGACCATAGTATCTATAATGCTGAACCATAGCAGTTATATACATGAGTGAACCCATGTTGCTGGTAGAGTAACAGTTGCTTAATTGACCAAAGAATTGAATGGTGGTCGGAGACTACCTGGAATACTGATGGAGACCACCTGGAATACTGATGGAGACTACCCGGAATACTGATGGAGACCAGCTGGAATACTGACGGAGACTACCTGGAATACTGACTGCTTGAATGACCAGACTGACTGGTATCCAAAGTGTGCTGGTGACAAAATGTGTAACTCCATACATGTAATCTTTTAGCCATAGGATAATTTTGGAATTTGTAATACCCAGTGCTTTGAGATTGTAAAGATATTTTGTATGAAGCACATTTGCTTTCATTGTTTTACTATTTGAGTAAAGTACCTCATTTTTTGCTATTTTAGTAAAACACACAAAATCTTTTTCTCATGTGAAATTACTGTGAATCATTCATCTTTGATGTTGAACTGTGTAAGGTCATTTACTTGTATATACATTTGTTGCATTATTAGTAGGTTAGTGCGGATTGTGTTAATTTGTCCAATATTTTGATCTTATACATGCACGTATTAATCATAACATCTGTATCACCTCAAAATTGTTGTTATAATCTGAAATCCAACCCGTTATCTTGTTACAAATTATAACAATCACAAGACTGCTCTAAAAGTCTCATTCAGAATCAATAATATGTCACTGACATTTGGAACATCTTGAGTTTTATCATAGCCGAGTGCAACGGTTGATGTGTTAGATGAATTGCATCCAAACAGACAAGGAAATCAGTGGTAGTAAATAGCTGATATTCCTGTTTTTGGCATGCTTCACAATATTTCTGAAATATGACTCTGTAAAATTCAGTATTAGAAACTGGCTGAAAATTAAATCCTGACAATTGTGCCATTGCAATAAATTAGGAGTCCACTTTAAGCAGAGATATTTCTAAATTTTCATGGAAAATAATTTTTGACACTGGGTAATAGTTACATTTTTGTATTCAGTAAAGCAGAATGGTCTAACAGTGAATTCTGCAGTGATATTTTCATCAAGTGAGACTTCTCCCTTTTTTTAATAACAGTTTCACATTTTGGGGAGGGGCAAATGTTATTTGATACATGTGAATAGAAATCTTGTGTTTCAGAAAATGTGTGCAATAAAGCAGCCAATGTGTTTTGTTCTAACTGGGCAGAAAGAATGAGTTTGACATGGTGTTGGGGTGAAGGTCATTATTTATAAGCTCTATCAAATGAGTTTTCTCCCAGTGACTTGTAACAACACACAAATGCTGTTTTGTATTTATTACATATCTTGTCTTTTACTCTAAATATTTTTAGCATTAATATATGAACGCAATTAAAAAAGAATTAAGATTTATACAAACGTTTGATTCACTGCATCTAAATCATGAATGATGAATGTCACAGAATGTGTGTGGTATGGTAAGAAGGATTAAATAGCTGTATTGAACACTGGATCAAGCATATACGATTAAATGAATATATTATAAATAAAGTTTAATTAAACAGAATAGAACTGTTTATTTTCATTATGACTGCACTAGTAGTAATTGTTTGTTATGACAATGATATCGCCTTATGAATTAAAACTATGTGCCATACAGTTGAAAAAGAAAAAAAAAAAGAAAAAAAAAACAGAAGCTGTTTCATGGCAAATCACATACTTGATCATTACTTTAATGAATCTGAACACCCAAAAAAACAAATCACACTAAAACATATTTTTATTTAGCTTATTTTTCAGGACTAGGAGCTGATTAGCGATAAATATATTATTGTAATTCAATATAAATGATGTCAGTGAAGAGCGTAACAGTTTCTCTTGTCTATTCTTCTTTTTCTTCTTTGTCTAAGCGTGGCTGTTTTTGTCAAACATCTTAACTAATTGTTGCAGCTGGCCGCTTCATAAAAGCTGCGATGTTATGAAAGGTTGCTGACATTGTTTATGGACCTTAATAACGTAGATAAATAATATTAAATACACTTCAGTCTGCATGCAGGTTAAAGTCTGCAGGCAAACAGATCAACACCATGAATAACAAGCAGTTAATTTCAACCATGCTTCATTTAATGCAGATTAAAAACAGCACTTCAGTCTACATAAGCATAATTATTATAATTATTCATGAAGTGAATATTTCATGAATACATGCAGGAAAATACTTTAATCTATGCTTTCCGACCTGAAGAGTGAGGGGTAAAGCGCATCGCTGATCCTCATAGCGGCGGCTTTGGTGCAAAGCAAGGAGTTCAACAAAGTCGGGTGCCTACAAATGTCAAAGGTTAGTGAACTGCATGAGTAGGGTGCAAACATAAAGATAAATAGTTTTCATAAGGTCTCAACGCTTTATATAATTATCTCCCTTGAAACTAATGTCAGCCATACAAGGTTCACCTTGTCATGCACAGCATATATCTATTATAAGAAAGATCAACAGATTAAAAACAACATAGAAAATGAGCATAATTTGTATATACATGTCTGAAATCAATTTACATGGCAGGTATGCTGATATTTTAAAGCCTGGTGTAAAATATAAACAAGACTCCAATTCCATTGTATTGAAGCATAGAGTTAAAAGATGACGTCACATAACAAGGAAGGCTAATGCTGGTGAAGTGAAACTATCTACAAGTATTTGTGCAGGAAAATCAAGAAATATTATATTGTGGTCAGGTTAGTATGTGTGATAAATTACATTAGGTAACAAAGGAATGTTACTGATGCCCTTTCTTTTTGTTCTCCCTTTGTCCCCATGCAGGGTCAGAGGACAAAAAATCATTATATCAGTTCTTGTCCATTTTATGTGAAAGACTGGCATCTGTGTTATTTCCCAGCTTATAAAAAAAAGAATTAGATGCTATATTCTTTGAGGGCCTATTCAATTTGGAAAAAGGTATTTTCCATTTGACGAGGAAAGTAAATGTTTGCTTGAAAATATAAATTCTGAAATAATTTACAATGCAAACTAATAATGTTTTTAAAGAGTCGTATACTAAACTCAAAACATGTACTAGTCTAATTAAACACAACCTTGAAATAATGGCAAGGTACGATCATTAGACACCAAGGTATAATATCCAATTCTTTGGTAAATATCTTTATTCCAATGTTTCATGAAATTTATTCATTCATGACCTCAAAGTTTCTTTTTTATGTTGTATTTTAACAAAAATAACTTGAAAAGAAAATTGCAGGTTTATGAACAGACATCAGTACAATTTTAGTTATTTACCTGAAACAAAAGTAACAAAGACAAATTTGTCTGATACTTTGAACACTGTAATTTTTAAAAATATTTTCAATTGTCCAAAATTACATGTACAGGGGAAGCCCACCATAATGCACCTTATTACAATATGAATTTGGATATAACATGGTCACACTGTAGTTCCCAATTGTTTTTGTTGATGTCGCTTTTTCCTCGACACTACTCAAAATGTAAGCAAAATTCACAAATATAAAAAATAAGCCAAATTCAGAAAGCTATAATTTACAAATCATCAAGTTCTTACATGACAATGAATAATTTTCATCAAGTGATGATCATATTCCTGGCAGGCAGTGAACTTATTAGTCCATCTTACTGGCATTTTGTTCATTCCCCCACCCACCCCGATACTTTTACATGCACTCACTAAATTTTTTTGTCATTCTCACTAGTCTGTGGCTCACAACATAGCAAAGTTAGCAGTTCATGGACCTTTACTAATACATTATGGCGTGGTTCCCCCCGTTTCAATAATGATAGTCAATTTTAAAGAGGACAATATGTTTTGAATGTAGCTACCACCATACAGTGCATTCTCCTGTAGTAACAATGATAATCACTTTTAGTATGACTGTGATGTGTGTGATTGGGATTTTTAACAAATTCAGTCATATTGCTATGATGTCTGCAGTGTGGCAGTTTATAGTGATGACTTACACTGCGGCATCATGTCACAGACATGTAGCATCATGTCCCACCCAGTCACATTATCCTGACACCTGGACGACCAGTCCTAACACTAACTTCTAAATGCTGAGTGCCTAGCGAGGCAGCTGTTAGTACCATTTTTGTAAGTCTTTGGTATGACTCTGTTGAGGATCAAATCCATGACCTCCCACATCCAAGGTGGATGCTCTAACCAGTAGGCGACTGGACTAGTGGTATTCACTTTTATCATGATCACAGATAAGTTTAACGCCACATCAGCACATGCAAGACTGTTTAATGTCGAGATCATTTAAGTGACTGCCATGCCCACTGACACACCATTACAACTGATTTGGACTAATATAGTACATGTACAAGGAAAATAAAAATATTGGTTAGTAGATGCAACTAGGATGGTGAATGCATGTGTTGATATTTATACCATCAAAGACTGAATTAGCATTCCCCTGACAAAACATTTTATCGATCATGTACAAAGTATGACCACATGATATAAACGTTACACAAACTTGTCATTTTTATTTGCATGACTGTATTTTCATTTAGACAGACAGAGATTAGAAAGTCATGGGAAAATCATAACAATGTCTTGCCTATTGATTGCAGGTGAGACAATTTAACTGTGTAGACAAAAGAATACTGATTCAGTCTTTACTGCTCAAAAAAGTTGTCAAAATGTTCAGTCTATAGAAATGTGAAAAATGTAAAATATTAATGGAATCCTGATCACATGATCCTCAAAAAGTAAATAAAAGTCATGTGATCTGCAAGCCTGATTCTGTGATATATGCAGAGCATGGAGCAATGAAATGTGGTGAAAACAATTAATGACAAGACTTAAATATGAACCATATTCAAAGAAATACTTACTTTTACAAAATTTGACATGTCAAATCTCTGATCATCAAATCTGTTTCCTTGGATTTTAAACATCATCTCTATAAAGTCTGGAGTCTGAAGAAAACCGAAAAAGTGAAACACCTTTTTTTTTCGGGGGAATTTTTCTGTTTCAAAGTATCAACTTTATTTGTGATGAAAAAAAAAAAGAGCAAGCAATTTTGATAATAAAAGGACAACCAAAGCTAGTAGTGATGGGTGCACCATAAATGACCCCCCCCCCATCCTTTTACAATCTGTTTGGAATGGTCTTTAACTAAAGAATATTTGTTGGAAAATCAAAGTTGGGAAAAGATTGCCATTCTAGGGGCTCATAATAAACTGGACTGAAATGCAGCATTTCTGTGAAAAGTCATACTGCATTAAGCAGAAGTTAGAGAAGGATTATTCAGGGAAGATAACTCTTCAAAATTACATGGAAAACATATAAAATCAAACTCATTAAATGTTCCATTAACACAAGGTTGCATACCAAATTTGGTTGAATCCAAAAAGGTGTTACAAAAGGAAGATGGGCAACAAGAGCTCCAACTCATAATGATGATGTGAAATTCTAGGACAATGTACAATGCTGTCAAGGTGTCATCAATCTGAAACCACATGCCAACGTGGCTGAATTTTTAAAAAAAATATTGAAGAAACCAAAATCAGGAGAATGACCTACCAAGATACATTAACTTTTCTAAACAGGGCCAAATCCAGAAGGCACAAGTAAATGTATTGTTATAGTTTTTCAAACCAAATTACACCAGAGTATGTTGAATGGTTCCATGTTAGAAGATGAAGTCAATTGTCATGGGCCAACGCTCATTCAAAATGGAGATTTTGGGTTGCAAAACCATGTACTCACAATTGCATCAAACATAATGTATGGTTCCTGAGCAAAGATGTACTGTAGCAAAGATACAACAGGGCAATAACTCTTGTCAAACTTGAACTTTTCAGACAAAGATCAACATGTAACAAGCAATCAATTCAACAACCAAATGGTATCCAATTATGTTTAAGGGATGCAGACCTGTACTGTGCTGGTTAAGTAAGTGTTAATGAATGGCAGAAGGAAAAAGTGATAACTAATGAGATCTTCCAACACGTTCCTGGGTTCTAATATTCTTTTCTAAAAGAAAACCACATATTGCTTAAAACTTGTATTTTAAAATAAAAATAGCTTTGCTCTTCTTGTAAGTTGAACAATAATTTGTAATAGTTTTATTAATCAGTATCATTTGTAAAGAAATCTTTAAGTTCAGAAATCTTGAACACAATTTTTAATATTTACTTTTTTTTAATGAAACTGACATTGGTGAAAAAGATGTTAGTATCATCTTGTAACTTCACTACAGTATTTCTCCCATGTTAAACTATAGCAGCCAATTTTTAAATATTTTTCAATGTCTGGGGTGGACTCATATTTTAATATAAATTTACCATAATATTTGTAAGTGAGGGATTATGGTCACATGTGGAATAATCATGGGAGAATTACAGTGAATATACAACAGATGTAATACCTACATTAAGCTGGGTCACTCTAAACAATTAATTTACATGCGAGGGTCACTGCATATTCTTCCAGGCAAATTATCGAACTACAGGTTACAAGACTAAAATGTGTTTGCTAATTCTCAAGCATACAACACTGTGAATTCAGTTTTTATTTCTTGGTATTAATAACTTTTTGATTTGTATTTCTTTAATCTTCATCATTGATCAGCTATCTAAATTGGGGAAAATGTTATGTTATTTCACAGAAGGATTGCAGTTCATTGGGTTTTCAAATTTTGTGGTTCTATAAGCAACCATATAATTCCAAAAAAATATTTGACCCATGAAAAAATAGTGAATTCACAGTATTTTGGGGCACATTACAAGTACATAATACATTCAAAATAAATTCTATGCAAGTACTTAGGATATTAAATTAGTCTTCCATAATAAGAAACCTGATGAAATCGGAGAATACCATTTATAGCATTAAAAATAAGTGCCCAACTCCAAATCATGTAGACCCTGACTGGCTGTCACAAAATGTACTGCATTATCAGGGTTTACAAAGGTTGGTTTAAATCTTTAGCAAAGCAAACAGCAAAGACCAAAAGCTTTGATGCATTAAAGAATGGTAGTGCTGGGTTAACACTGCAGCGGTTTGAGTGCTAAGGATCCTACCACCCTATACCATTGGCATTTTGATCACTTAGGCTTATTGGCATTAATATTAATCACATCCCCTCTCAACAGATTTAGACAAGATTACACCAGAAAGCCCATTCATGTGGTTTCATGACTGTTCCCTACTAATGATCTAGCCCTCTGAGCTAGGGACTTGCCTACTGTCTGATAAGGAATGGACATGGGCATGGTATATCCCACTTAGCACACCCTAATTATGACAGTCTTAATGGAAGTCTATTTTTATACTGGGACTGCCTTATAAAAAAGTGTATCATAATTATCATTTTACTACATAATGATCCATGGCCATACCTGCCTTATAACAGGAACTGTTCTATTATGAAGGCCTTATAACAGGAACTGTGCTTTATAACAGGAACTGTTCTATTATGAAGGCCTTATAACAGGAACTGTGCTATTATTAGGGCCTTAAATCAAGAACTGTCATAATGAAGGCCTTATAACAGGAACTATTATGAAGGCCTTATAACAGGAACTGTTGTATTATTAGGGCCTTAAATCAAGAACTGTCATAATGAAGGCCTTATAACAGGAACTATTCTATTATGAAGGCCTTATAACAGAAACTGTGATATAATGAAGGCTTTATAACAGGAACTGTTGTATTATTAGGGCCTTAAATCAAGAACTGTCAGAATGAAGGCCTTATAACAGGAACTATTCTATTATGAAGGCCTTATAACAGAAACTGTTGTATTATTAGGGCCTTAAATCAAGAACTGTCATAATGAAGGCCTTATAACAGAAACTGTGATATAATGAAGGCTTTATAACATGAACTGTACTATAATGAAGGTCTTATAACAGAAGCTGTGCTATAATGAAGGCCTTACCATGTGAGAGTATTGTATTATCTCTGAAGGGAAACAAAAATGAACCCGGATAATTAATGGGTCACTGATGTTGACCTTGAGGCATAATGAGGTATGACTGAATGTTGTCAAGTTATATACCATGCTTGAATTTTATTAAAACAGCTTAATTGCTTAAACAGCTTTATCAATCCAAGGATAGAAATCAGATTTGTATTCTCCAATGCCATGGCCTTGACCTTGAAACAGAGAATGTGGCTATGGCATGAGACACACTGTTTAGTCATGATATGCAATTACTGTTAAAATTCGTTAAATACCTAAAGTAGTTTAAATGTTGTAATGGAATACAGGTCAGAATTTCATTTTCCTCTGCTGTGACCTTCAGCTTGGTTATAGCACATGACACTGTCTACACATGAAATATAACTGCTAGAGTTTCAGTAAAAGATCCTTGTTAGTTCAAAGATTTTGTTTTGGTCAATAATGCTCATCAGAGCATTATATTTTCTCGTCATGACCCTGACCTTGTGGTCTACATTACCTAATCATAATATATACTTGGATATTATTAGAACATCTTCAGTAGCAATAATACGAACAAGGATATGAGTCAAATGTTTCCCTTGTCATTATCTTGACTCTGAAGGTGTAGTGACAATGTTATGAGACACATTGTCCAGTTATGATATCCACTTCGTAAAGACCAAAACAATCTCACTAACTTGTTGCGGCCTGGAAAAGAAAATGTAGGTGGGTGGATAGATGAGCAATGCCACAACAATATGCCAGAGTCAAGATGGGCATAAAACCAGCTGAGGAAAATAACTACCACTTTAGTGTCACTGGTGAACCACATCAAGTTCACAAAATATTGGTATTGCAAATTAAATTGCAAGCCTACCCTTGGATCAAGTGTTTTCAAGATGGTGGTACGGGTGCAACATTCTCACATCTCAATGGCTTTGGTTTGTTTACAACCAGTCCACATTTACAAGAGCATTTAATTGTGTAAACAAACATTCACTGTGTAAACTAACATTCACCTGGTACATCTGGTGTTAGTCGATATGCATGTCCAGGTATTAATGTCATCATATCATTGCATTATAGATCTTTCATAAAGTGCATAGACTGATTTGTTTGTTTGTTTGATTAGGATTTTTAACGTAGCTTTAACAATTTTTCAGTCATATCGCTACGATGTCTGCGGTGAGGCAGTTTATAGTGATTTCTAGCACTGAGGCATCATGCCGCAGACATGTAGCATGATGTCCCACCCAGTCACATTATCCTGACACCAGGCCGACCAGTCCTAACACTAACCTCTTAATGCTGAGGGTCAAGCGAGGCAGCTGTTAGTACCATTTTTGTAAGTCTTTGGTATGACTCGGCCGGGGATCGAACCCACGACCTCCCGCTTTCCGCGGCGAACGCTCTAACCACTAGGCCACCAGAGCGGTATGCATTGACTGAAAGCCATCCTTAATGTCTGGTAACTGAAGACGATGAATAATTCCAATTATTTTGCAGGAACTAAATCTGTTGACATGCTCATCTTTTAGGATGCCAATATTGGTTATAACACAGGTAGGTATGGTAAATACATCAGCAGAAAACTATTCTGGAACTAAAATTGTTCAACCTGATATTGTAAATCCATTTATTTTTCTACCTCTTCAGATTAAATTAAAATTTGTATACAAATTTGTAAATGTGAAGAAAAAAAAGTCAGAATCACCTTAATTTGGTTTTCTTAGCACTGTCATATGAAACTCAAATTAAAAACACTCCAAACCCAAAAGCTTTTGACATGATAACTATATAATAATAGACCTTTAAGCCTTTCTTTCTTTTTGTATATGTGTTCTGTATGCACTGTTTCTCATTGGGCAGTTTTGAGTCAAAGAGTTTCAAGAATATAAGTCTTTTACTTCAGCAAACATAAAATATTACTCACACATAAGGCCAATGTTTGCACATTCCATAAACAATGTTCAGGTTTCCTGACAAAAAAAGTTAAAAATGAAAAATGGGTCAACATAACCATGTTTTTATAAAACATTATACTTTACCTGCTCTTCTTTACCTTTACCTCCCCCTCCTCCCTTTGCCTTGGACTGTAGGTAATGCGTCTCACAGAAGAGCTGGTTGCTATCCATATTCTGTTTCCTGAAAATGTACGATAATTTAAATTAGTAAATGCCAAAAAATAATTATTCACAGGCTAAAAGTAAGCCAACAACTACCATATTTTCCAACAGTATACAACACAACATGAAGAAATTCTGTCCAGATTTAAGATGAAATGAATACCAGTAATTTTATAGTTCCAATCAATAAACTGGAGTACTGAAGACTCATTTCAACAAACTGTATACTTAGGACATGCCATGGTACTCTTAATTGACTGATATCTTTGAATGAGTAACATCTTGATCAAAAACAACAGCAAAAACAATAACAACTACAATATCAAAACCCCAACATATCATTACACCAATAGCCACATGATGTCTAGACATCTGTTATGTTGTCATATGAGTAAATATGCCAGTGTATCTAGTTAAATCAATGTTTTGTTTACTGGCATGAAGTGCAAATTGCAACTGTCAATTTTGGAATCAAGGTACTGAACCAAACATCATCATCATCTCATCAATTACATCCAACTCTGGCTTTTAAATTTGTCAACATCACTCTTTGAAAAAAATAGAGCCAGCCTAACCTAATGAATGGTTAGGGACAGATGTACTCATATTGCAGATAAACACAGTCAAGTGACAAGCAAAATCTAATGAAGTTATTTATAGAACAAAATAACTTCAAAGAAATTATGCATCTTTGTACAATTGAGTAAATCATCTTAACATCTTTTTAACTAAAAGACAACTTAAAAAAGAAATAGATCTGCCAACAATTCCCTGTACCTATATATTGCAAACTAATAATTCTTGTTTTCAACCTCCTTGAATGAAGTGACCTGAATTTCAGTAAATAAAATCACTTTCACAGCTAGTACTGCAAATATGGTAGTGAATTGCCACCCGGAGGAAAAATGTCTGCTATAACAACTGCATCACACCCAGTTTATACTGAATTTTCTGTGATATTTATGTTTTATAACATAACAGGTGAATTTAATATTTTTTAAGTTTTTATTTCAAACAAATTATAGTTATTTTTGTTTTATAACATTTCCATGTAAAAGTACATAATGAAAGTTCCTCAAGAACTGTAATGTCTTTATCCAAAAATAATGTTAGCATTAAAAAATCCACCTAGTGATCAATAGAAGAAAAAAAATTACATGAAGAAAAAATAAAAATGTCATAATTTTGAGTCCCAACTTGTACAGGTCATAATTATTTTAAATAATCTTGGGTGTCCCAAGACTTACTGTCATTACAGTATTGCAAAGTTGATGATGTGATGTCTAAATTTCCCTGAAATCAGCATGAACTTTTTAGCAGTATTCTAACAGTGTGAGCTGTCAGAAATTTCTTTTTTTTCCAGTCAAGATTTTTTTCAGTCATGCACTAATTTTATTGTACTTATTTTATTTAATTCATTTATTTTTCTTGAAGTGTAAATATTGAGAAAACTAGTACACCAATGTGGGTACAGGTATTACAAAAAAGTGGACATGTAACTCAAATTATACCAAAGGATCTGCACTTTCTACTTGCATTCCAAAATACAATGTGAGAAACATCATTTCTGCAACCAATCTGTTTTTGTCCATAATTTGCTGCATGTGACAGAACAGGATTTTGTCTGGATTTCAAACTTTTTTTGGCAGAGATATAAAGAAGACCAGTCTGAACTGTACATGGTCAGGTGAACCAGCTGGCCTTTACCAACAAAAAGATAAGTGTGAAGTGAAGTGAAGTGAAGTGAAGTGTGTGTGTGTGTGTGTGAGAGAGAGAGAGAGAGAGAGAGAGAGAGAGAGAGAGAGAGAGAGAGAGAGAGAGAGAGAGAGAGAGAGAGAGAGAGAGAGAGAGAGAGAGAGAGAGAGAGAGAGAGAGAGAGAGAAACTACATTTCCATTGACATCAGCTGGGCATCTACAATAAGACCAAAACTAAATGTACCGGTAACTCACTTCTCTGTGTTATGTAGTAGTGGTTTCATCCTTTTATGACCCATATCTGCTATACAAAGATAATTTCCTCTTATTCCTTCCCTTTATTCACAGAAGTATAATAAACATCTCCTAAGTGTTGTCATAGCCAATCATAAGCAAGATTAGATCTGATAAATAAGTTCCTTTTCAGAAAGTCGTTACAAAGTCATATGAGGAAATTCCTGGACTATGAATTACTTTCCTATTAATTTTGTTGACTAATGAGGCCGGTGACTTTAGGTTATTTAATACAGATATGCAATAAAATATCCAACAGAAATATATCCTGCTATTTGGAACCCCTCACCAGCGACCCCATCTCTTATGAGATCATGCTTCATAGGTAATATCATGAAACAAACATAAAAGCATACACCTATGCTGACAACAACTTGTGAGTGATGAGGTCAGTAACACCAACTCTTACATAAGCAAAGTTGCAAGACTGCAAGGTAAACTCAAATTTGGGTCAGCTGTTAGAAGGGGGTAGGGGGTGGAGAGATAACAAAACTTGTAATCTCAATTGTCATTCACAAATACTTTTAATAATGGATTTTAATAATAATGGATCTTGGATCTTAGGAACTTACAACTTACTTTTTAATATATTGTTGCAAATAACCAACAAAAATCCATGGATTAGCCAAAGGCAAAAATATTTGGCCAACCCTAAATCAGATGTTCATGTGATGTTGGCACCTTTTGTGCATTGTTATTACCTGGAGACAATGAATCTGTTAATGAGCTAGCACCTTCATGCCAAAGGAACATTAAGTCATCAGCAGTTGTCATGAAAAAGCCAGTTTAACCCAGTCTTAGCAGAGTTATTACAACTATTTCTTACCTGTCAACTATCTAGACAGATGGAGGGGGGATGATTTAGACTCGAGAAGTTAGGTTTTGTGATTCCAAGTTGTGTGTGTGTGTGTGTGTGTGTGTTCAATGCATATGACTCAAGTAAGCAACATTGTAAATTAAGTGAACAAGTTATCTAGTCATACAAAACCTTTGAAAATTAACAGAAATTCCAATCTGAATTTTTAAAAAATTAAATAGAAGTAAACTTCACATTTTCAGATCTCATCTCTACTTACTAACATGCACACCTATGCATTCATAGATCACAGTACCTGATGTGACCTAACCATAAAATTTAACCCAGGTGTAAAAGACATGTGCTTAAGGGTATATGCCATTCTCTTCTCAGATATTTCTGCACATTGGAAAAATATTGTTTCTGTCTTTAAATTGATTATCAAACAAAATCATAATTCAGTTAGTATCCACCTTCTGTAACTTAATATTTAATCATGGAATACTCCTAACTGCTACCATTTATTGGACAGTGGACTTCAATGTAAATCTTGGGCCAGAGAAACAAAGTTGATGGTCCTCAAAACACAATCTACATTAATTGCCCTTTCCTTGTTTGTTTGTTTGTTTGATTATGATTTTTAATATAACTTTAACAATTTTTTAGTGAGGCAGTTTATAGTGATGTCTAGCACTGGGGCATCATGGCATAGACATGTAGCATGATGACGTCCCACCCAGTCACATTATCCTGACACCAGGCAGACCAGTCTTAACACTAACTACTTAATGCTGAGCATCAAGTGAGGCAGCTGTAGGTACCATTTTTGTAAGTCTTTGGTATGACATGGCCAAGGATCGAACCCATGACCTCCTGCTTCAGCAGCGGATGCTCTAACCACTAGAGCAAATTATTTGATTTGAGGAAATATGGAGCCATGACCTTGGTCATTACAGTATGTGACACACCTTTAGTTATGAAATGTATGCAACTAAAGCTTGACCCCATAACTGGAAATGGCTTTAAAGTTGTAGAACGGAGAGGAAAATATAATGAAAAACAAAATGGCCTTGACCTAGAACTTGGTAAAACACCAACATCAGTGTGAACACTATTTCTTTTTCATATTCAATGTTCAACCCATTAATTCAATAGTTAGTTTTATTTGACAAGGAATGAGAGGTTGGGGGCAGGTAATGTGGAGGAGAATATTTTATAGAGTAGCTTTTCATATACATGTATATAAAAAATCTGACTATGGTTTGTCTAGAAATCAGTCATCCAGATAATAGTGTTTTTACAATAGTATTTTTACAAAATTTAGATTTAAATTTTCAAGGAACAAAGTGAAAGTCTATGCAACAAAAGAGTGTCTTAAGTACTCTGAGCTCCATCAGAGAGTACCAATCCTTCATGCACGTTGTTTGTTTGAACTGGGTGTTTTAGTTCATAGGGACAGTACTACCATACTTTGGCAAAGTGTCAGATTTAGATGGAACAAGGATGTGGGAATGAAGGGAGTAGCCGTATGAAATCATCCATGACAAATTTATTTAGTGAAGAGAGAAAGGATATGAGAATGAGAGGGGTGCAGCTTTTTCAAAGCCCCCTTGACAAATTCATGAACTCCAACAGAAAATCATGAGAGTTTTGCACAAATTTCTTTCAAAGTGCTTCATCACTACTGGAATCATTTCAGTGTAAATTACCCAAATGTTGAGCAGCACTGACCCAGTTCTACTGTAACAAAAAATTTGAATAGCAGACCACAATGTCATGTGCATGATTGCAAGAAAACAATGCAGAACCAGTCCCTCGCTCTTTTCGTTTTTTAATTAAAAATTACAAAACTCTTCTTGCTGGTACAAATTGAAATTAGAATTACATGCCTTAATAATAAACATGCCTTTCCAAAGGACACTCTCCTGGCTGGCTAAAGATGGTACTGAACCAATGACTCTTGGATTATGATGTAAAGGAATGAACTTACTGCTTCTGTTATGGAGTATCATGAACTGGGGGCTATATGTTAGCACAGCATGGAATGGACAATGTGCCCTATATGCAGCTAGCATTTGGGCACAATTAATACAGATGGGTACATAGAGCATTGTTATTGTAGGGTTTAATGCCATTTTTCAGCACAAGATAGGCTATACATGGCAGCCAGTATTAATGGTGGAGGAAGAACCCTGGAAAACCTCGTAAATAACCACCAACCCACGAGAATGTACTGGCAAGTTTTCTCGCATACCCACATTGGCTGAATTCGAAACTTGAACCCACGCAGACAGAGCTGAGATGGCAGTGATCCATAATGTGCTTTATAGACTACTTGGCCCTACATAGGGCATGCTCATGAACATAAAACAAAAGACTTTATTAACTGAAATTCCAGTGCTAAAGTGATTGACATGTATATCTGCTGAAATACATTCAAGTAAATAGAGGATCCAAGTAAATGGGTCTACTTTGTTTGCTAGTTTGATTAGGATTTTTAACGTAGCTTTAACAATTTTTCAGTCATATCGCTACGATGTCTGCATTGAGGCAGTTTATAGTGATGTCTAGCACTGAGATATCATGCCGCAGACATGTAGCATGATGTCTCACCCAGTCACATTATCCTGACACCAGGCCGACCAATCCTAACACTAACCCCTTAATGCTGAGCGTCAAGCGAGGCAGCTGTTAGTACCATTTTTGTAAGTCTTTGGTATGACTCGGCCAGGGATCGAACCGACGACCTCCCGCTTCCGGGGCGGACGCTCTAACCACTAGGCCACCGAAGCGGTAACGGCTCTACTACTACAAAACTGTAACATTTAAATGTACATGTACTAAGAAAATATTCATAAAACTGCAAGTAGCTGAAATACCAATAGATATAAAATTATAATTCTATGACATATTAAAAACAAATTGAAAGTTGTAAATGGTATGTCATTATAATGCTTGATACACAAAATAACTATCAATTCCTATGTCTTCATCCATCAATCAAGTAAAGTGCACATAAATGTTTTGCTACAAGGTAATCCATATCTGGGCTTAACCTACCTAGTACCTACCTACTGTATGTACTCACCTACATATCTACTCAAATAAAATAAACAACCCACTGATATGTCATTGCATAACATGTTAGCAGATCAGGGTCTATGTTTTTCATTATCCTATTTCATCCTAACAAAATACATACACCCAGATCTGCCAATAAATTATTCACTGGTACATCAAGTTCTATGGTGTTTTATCCAACAAGAGTGTATACAGTATCATTTCTTTGTGTGTTTCTGCCAATTACAATTCATCACTCTTAAAAAAAAAGTTACAAGTCTACTTTCATTATTTGAAACACTTGACTTTAATTGCCTTTGTGTCAATAACAGACAAACTAGCTAACTCTGCTTATTTTCTCAGCTTATACTGGCACTGTCTTCCCAAAATAAAGTAGGCCTAATGGCTATTGTGTATGTATTTATATTCAAGCAAGGGTATTTTCTTTCTTTTGCCCACATTTACAAGAACAACTTTACAAAAGCAGTCACATGCAGTGCATGTCCATTATGCATAACATGCTGTATTTGTAGTTGAAGTGGGATAAACCCCTTTCTCTTTCTCATCTGATGACCAAATTAATACAGCCTTTATTTTTGGCAAGGCAAATTCTTCCCTAAATCCATGTACCCGGTAAACTGCAGGAATCTTTTACACACAACAGAAAGATTAAAGATATTGTGGTTCATATCCTTTGTTCATATCCCGAGTTTCCCAAAACTTGACATTTTTATCTGTACTTCAGTTTATGGACAGGCCTCTGTAATGGCAAGTTGGCATTGTTATTTTCACAGAGACCGAGCTGCTTGTTGGGTTTTTCAATTTGTGCTTTGTATCAACAATTAAATCCGTGATGAATAGAACCCTCAAATCTAAGTTTATTCACAGTGCAGTATTGAAAAGAGATTTATATAAAGAAATGATTCATACTAAATCTCCAAGACCAAAATAAGAGACAAAATATTTGCACATGTTAAGAGTCAAAAACTTCAAGGATGTTTTAAATTTCTTTTTAAAGACCAAAGCTGTCTGTTTTAAAACTGGATTTGATCAAACTTGCAAGTTTGATCCAAGTTTTAACTTTTACAACCTCCAAAATCTCCACAAATAAATCTGTTCTTGACATTATAAATATGAATGAAGAGATGGAAACAATGTATGTATAACAAAACTCTGGGAAACACAAGGACAAATCATCAATTTAAACATATAAAAAACAGCTATTTTAATTTACACCTTTCTAGTCTATATATTATAATGATGACCATATCTTTGCTGACATGCAAAACTATCCTTTCAAGAATTAAGCTAAAGAATTTTTAATCCTCTATATAATTATAATTTCAGTTGATCCGATGCAATGTTTATTAAACAAACATGATAATGAACTTGTACTGGAAAAACAAATTTCAAGTGCATTTTAATTTTAAATTCATGGTGTGAAACTTTTATGCACAAAAAGCAATTTCCTTATAAACAAGAAGGCCAGAGTCATCATGGAAACTCATGGTCAAAACACTGTTGTAAAATGTGTCATGTGACCTGGACCAAAAATACCTAAGGGTTGAGCAAGCACTTTGCAAACAAATTGTCTTAGCTTCATAATAATTCATCCAAAATATGAAAATCCATCAATGAGTTCAGGAAATACAAGTAAATGAATAAATTTAAAACAAAATCCATATGAAAACTTTATCAGCTTGACCCTAAGGTCAAAAGGGGTAAGTGAACATGTCAGAAGGAATGGTCTCAGTTTTAGAATGAGTCATCCAACATATAAAGAAAATCCAAATGGATTTAGAAAACATAAGGAAAGCAAAAAAGCTTGAACTAAAACCCTAAGTACGACTCCAAGCTCTTCTATGCTTTACAACAACTAACTGCAAGTGTGAAGAAAATCCATCAAGGCATTTTGGAAATAAATGCAAACAAGAACCTTCAACCAAGAGCTTAAAAACATGTTGTTGATGACTGTGACCTTCACTCCAAGGTCATATGTAAGGAAGTGTATTTTTTTTAAAATAAAAGATTCAATTTCTGACCATGATTCTAAACATGTACATAGTATACTGCAAGAACAAACTTAAAGACCTAAAAATGTTTCCTACCTTAATCATTTTCAGCATTTTTTTATGTTTTCTAATTTCATGGCATTTTGTTTTTGTTCTTTGCTTTTTTAGAGTCATATCATTATGGATGTTGTAAAGCACTTAGAGCTTCTTAAGATTAGGCACTATACAAAGTCCTCCTTATTATTATTATTATTATTATTATTATTAAAATTATTATTATTATTATTATTATACAGTAATTTAAAGTATGATACTAAATTGAAATAATCACAAACTCATCCTTTGCCCCAATCTTCATACAGTGGCATGCAGCCGATGGATATTTATTATGCAAACCGGAGGTTCTCCAACTGTGTTATGTGGACTACTAGTTTTCTGTGAGTTCCATTTAGGTGGTCAGTAGAAAGGTTGTGGAACAATCAAACCAAAACTTTGCTTAAAAACTTTGCTTAAAAAGAACAACAACAAAAACAGACACATCCTCTGGATTAGAAAGACTTGATATTAATAGATCGACTTGTGTGTTTTGATTTGAAGAACAAAAAAAAGTTAATTATTTTTTAAAATATGTAATGCGTGATCTTAAGCAAAGTGTATAGCAATAGTTAGCTAACAGTGTAATCAGCATTAGGAAGACCACTAAGTGGTCCACCAAGGCCCTCAGCAACGTTCAAGTGGTCAGTAAAAAACAAAAGTTAGAGAACCAAAATGTAAACCACTGACAATGTACCTCCCTCAGCTGGCAAAAGTTTTCTTTGCTGCAAGATCGAGTTTTATCTATTATTATGGAAGGATTCAGTATTGTACAAAACATACAAGGATTAATGCGATATTGTTAAGTACTGGTACGGATAAGTCCATACGACAATTAATGTGATATTGTTTAGTACTGGTATGGATAAGTACATCAAGTCAGTTAAACAATCCAAACAGAAATAGTATGCAAATGTTGTCGCAGGACTTGCAATGTCTATCAGAAACTTCAGTAGCTTACAAATGTGAAATATATGGCATAACCAATTTTCATCAATTTTGTTTTGTTTTCAAGTGAATCATCCGTACATAAAGGAACAAATGAAAGCCAAAATCTAATAAAATAATTGTCTTCAGCCAAAATGTGAAAATGGTTAATTCCTATACAATACTGATAGAAACATGAATGTTTGATTAAACAGTTACTAATTTTGTACACAAATCTAAATTTTCTTCTATCCCTGTAAATGTGTACAAAATCCATTTACATGTTTAAATGTTCCAGGCTTGTGTAGAATGAACTGCCCAAGTTTCACAATGGTTAATGTCAAATACAATGAGAATCTATCAATAGGTTTAGAAGAAACCTGTCTTGAAAGACCACTGCTATGTGAGACCAACTATCTTGCAAGACCATTTTCTCAATGCACAAATTTAATGATTATTGTGACCGGTTATGAGAAAACACATGTCTTGAGAGACCATACTATTATGGCAGAAAGGGTGGTCTTTCAAGACAGGTTCTACTGTACAGGCAATTGGAAAAAATCTTGGGCCAAAACCTGTAATTTTCTGTAATTCAAGTTTATTGGTTGACTGTTTCATTGGCCTTTTAAATGGCACTTACTGGTAATCATGTTGAATAAATGGGAGACAAATGCCTTTCCCACAGTCGTACTGAGGCAGCACACTGTGGTGTCTTTGGTGGGTACCAAACTCTTACCCTGGGATGTAGAATTCTGTGACTGTCATTTTCATGGCAAAAGGGGCTAGCATGCATGTTACAGAATGAACTGTCTTTGCTTCATAGCAATTCATAATAAGAAGCTATAATGGAGTTAAGGAATATTATATGAGGAAATTAACAACATAAAACCAAAACCTTAACAACACATTTCTGCATCAAAGTTGACTGCCATAACTTACTTCACATATCATTGGATCAGACGAAATTCCATAATTTACTTCATAACTTCCATAATTTACTTCATATTATCATTGGATCAGCAAAAATATTTCTGTCAAACATCCATCCGCTCAAGCAGAATCTTTCATTACTATGTCTGTTGTACTAATTACTTAATTTGAAAGCAACTCACATGACAGCAGCTTGCATGTAATTTTTTCAACACAAACATTACAATTTGTAGATTATGGTATTACAAAAAAATGTACTATAAAATAACTATAAAAAAATAATTAGTTGTGAAGCACAGTTTATTCTGAAATAGTAAAATGTATCGTTGACACAATTTAAAAAATGTAATGATTTTATTCACTGGCTTAATTTACAAAGACAATAGACTAAAATATTTTAAACCTATTTAGAAATGATCCTTATAATTGTACATAAATAAAGGCACTAATATCCTAATATTATAGTGGTTATAAATGTCATGTGTGAGTTACCTACAAATAGTACAATACATACATGTTAAGAAATAAATTCAAAAATATATCTAATTCTTGGACTTTGCCAATTTGTGGTAATATTTTAAAAACAATCATTTGTTCTAGTGGCATTTTATTAATTACATGTAATTCTATAATATAATAGTTACTGTAATGTACCTGCAGTTGGAATTAACTTGTTAAGCCAGTATACCATGTTTATACCACATGAGGTTGTAACAAACTTCTGAGCTCTGTACTGTCAACAATCAATATATTAAACCATACTGAGTGGTACTACAGAAAAGTAGACAGATTGTAGCTCTACAATTATATTAAATAATGAACACTTTCAACTTAAAATGTGCATTACAAAATACAGAATGCAAAAAACCTACTTTTTGAGATGATTTTTTGGGCCAAAATTACCTGATTTCTGAACCGGAGTCTGTCTCCAGATTTTATAGTTTTTTTTGCCTCAGATCAAAAGCAAATCAGTCCAGCTGTACAAAGTATTGGATAACCTGTTCAAAAAGTAGGATGTTTGAGATCTGAAGTAAAATGTGGCCAGGACATAAAAATCATGGGTCTAATTCACACACACAAAAATATTCAAAACGTCCAATTGTTATCCTTCTGCATATGAGTGAGTGATATATCCAATTAAAAAAAACACCTTTAATACACCTCGTAATCTGGCCATATGAAAATCTCTTGGAAGCAATGTATTTGGATGTATTGAGACGTAACCCCAAAAATGCATTTCCTTGTCCCATTTCAGCCAAAACTGAAAACAATCTCAAGTGATTAACGAGTAACTTGACTAAGCATAGTCTTCGCTCAAGTGATTACTTACAATGTATAGTCTTTGCTGTGCTTATTTTAAGTCACATGGACAATGTACATGGTGTAATGCCCCCAGAGTGGACAAACAACTGTAAGAAAGTGGAAAAATATTGTTGCTCCCAACAAATTGCATAGACCCAGATCTGCCATCACATTTATGTGATGGCTGATAAGATTCTGTGCAATTTACAGTTTGACTTGACTTATACACGAGTACACTTGGTACTGACAAAAAAATGTGCAGTACTGTTAGTGTGAATCTGATCAAACATAGCTGCCAAAACTGCATTGTGACCATTCTTACTTTGATTTGTTCACAACGAAAAGTGACCAAGTGTGAACCCATCTGTCAATTTAATGTCATACACAAGGAAAAATTTAGTGGTACCTATCACTTGGAGTAGAGAAAAGTGGTTTTACCAAGGCTATTGGCCAGAGTTCATCAAAGGTTAGAACCAGAAGTAGATCAGAATTTTATAAGTATCAACATTTTATAAGCATGACTACTGGTAAATATATTATGTACTAAAATTTCTGGGGGAAAAGTTCAAACTCATGAAAAATTCTACCTGTATTTAACCTGAATTGTTTAAATGTAATTAATCCACCTGCATACCAGAAGCGGCAATGTGTTGCAAATGTGAGTTGTCTTCATTATGGATATCAATGGGAAAAGTAATTGTGTTAATTAGGTCTGAAAGAATTTTCCACAATAATTAACTTTACTTTACCTGACAAGACAATTGAACCCATTATCTATGCTTCTTTCAAATTTTGTGGGTTGGTGGATATTTTCCGGGGTTCTTTGTCCACCATTAATAATGGCCACCATGTATAGCCTTTTGTGTGCTGAAAAATGGTGTTAAACCCCACAACAACAACAACAACAACAACAACAATAAAATATATATCAGATACACTACACTCACAACAATATTATATTATGGACAGAATGCAAAAACATGCAAACCTAAAATTCCCAAGCAACAATTGCAAACATCTTAGATTTCTCTTTCAATATCATGAATGGTTTCAATACAAAAAAAGTCAGAATTCTTGCATAAATATTACACTAGGCATACCTAGTTTTCCCCTACAGTAAAGACATTTCTTTTGCTCCTGCACAAAGCATTGGGGGTCATCACAAAAGTGAATACAGTGTATAACTGATCACTGCAGACAGAAACATATCTAGAAATTGTTGTTTCCCTGAGCAGTTTTGTACAAAGGGTTTAATTTGGTATGGAATGTTTTGAATCCTGAGAGGTCAGAGCTCACATGCACACATTATAAGTACACTGTGGACAGTGTAGACAGTACTGGTGACTTTAATGTGATATCTGACTGCTGGACAGGACTTTTTTTTGGCCCAGACATCAGACATGCTCACTTTTATGAGACCCATGTATACATTTCAATGACAGGTCATCATAATGTAGCTATCTCTTTATGCTGGTAGCATATATTAGTTACAATTTGATTTCTGTTTGCCACTGGCATAAACAATTGTGAAATACTTTCAAACTGGAGATCAAATGCCATGCTTACTTCTGCACATTTTATACCAGATTGTATTACAAACTGATGTCATTTTGTCACATACTTTATTTATCATTTAAATGAAAGGCAGGTTTTGCAAACATTTACAAGGCTGCATACAAATGATCATGTTTACACCTGTAAATCTTGTTTATTATTATAAATGTGATATCCTTACTGGGGAAAGGCTCAACTTGGCTTCCAGTCTCTTCTGAATGATTTAACCAACAGTGTGTTAAAATGTAAAACCAACAAACAAATAAACACAATATCATGAAATACTAGAACGATGAGTAATCATCATACATGTAATTTTTAAGTGTGTTTTGATCCTGTATTAGTATCATAAGATCTAGTACATGAACAATCAGATGACTCTAGGTCCATCTCAACCCTTGCATTGTAAAAAGACATCTTCTGCACTTTTTCAACCCTTGAAAGTACAGTACAACCTCTCTTGAAAGACCACCTCTTTTGCCAAAAATGATGGTCTCTCAAAACAGCTCACTATGCTATAATAAACAATAAATTCATGCACTGAGAATGTGGTCTCTCAAGACAGTTGGTCTCACATGGCAGTGGGTGGTCTTTGAAGACAGGTTTTACTGTACTGTGAGTAAAAATAAATCTACTTTTATAAAAAAAAAAAAATCACACTTTCAAATAACAAGATCCTTACAGGTAATGTATAAACTGCACATCTGCAAATACACAATCTGTGTTTGAATTTTAAATCTTTTAAAATTTTCAATTCCAAATTATTCTGGGTTAAATATCATCTTTTATGATGCAGTAGAACCTGTCTACCAAAACATTACAGTCTCTCAACACAGATGGTCTCACATAACAGTGATCTTTTAAGACAGGTTTTTGGGGCCCCGAGTGGCCAAGTGGTCTAAAGCGCTTTCCAATACGATCACTGCCATCTCACCTCTGTCTGCATGGGTTCGAGTCTTAGATTCAGCTAATATGTGAGAAAACTTGCCAGTAGCTTCTCGTGGGTCGGTGGTTCTTTTCGGTGGTTTTCCTGGGTTCTTTCTCCACCATTAAAACTGGCCACCATGTATAGCCTAAAAATGTGCTTAAAAATGGCGCTAAATTTACAACAACAACATTAAGATAGGTTTTACTGTATTAAAATAGTTGGCTAGCATTACATAACAAAGTAAAATAAATGAACCAATCTTTTAAACAATGTAAGGCAATTAGCTCTTCAGTTATTTGACGTTTTACTTTATAAGAAAAACAGATTTTTGTGTAATGCATAGACAATTTTGTTTTGTCTTAAATATTCCCACTGAAATTCTCCACTAGCAAAATCACAGACATGAAATGTACTGTTACTTCTGTGTCCATTAAATTGCACCGACCTTTCAAACATGCATGCAAATTTATGATGCAACACCAGACAGACATCCATGAAAATCAATTTACAGATGTGGAGGATTTTTCTTACTATATTTCTCATCAACATCTGAGTCATCTTAAATGAACCTTGATTATCTTGAGCAGGATGAGAGAAGTACACAAATATTCCACCACTTAACATCAAATAACTAAACTGGGCTATCCACCACTTGAATTTAAAAAATAAACTCATATGTTCTGAGAGATCCTGTTGACTGTTGTGGGTGGTAACACAATCCTGACTCGACCTCATAATTCACAATTGTTTTTAGAAGTGCATTTTATCGAATATCTGCCCAGCACAAATTACTGCTGTGACAATATTATGCAAGGCTCTCCCAACAACGTCAGAGTATCATTTCTTTATTGCTGCATAGTTATCAATGATATCTTTTATTTATAGCAGATGACAAAGAAAATACAGCTTAGTATTTAAAAAGAAGAAAAGAATTTCACAAGAATTTAAACAATGGTAAAAAAAAAACATTAATGATATTGTACTCAAACTAAAAATGATATGTCACATAACCTTTCAGCTCCCTCACTTTAGTATATCAGTATGGATCCAAAAATACTAATATATATAATACTAAAATTATAATAGTATAATGTACCTCATTATGAAGTACCCTCACTGTGGAACAATATACTGCATGGCTTCCATGAACTGCATTAAACTGAGGGAATGCTGTATTTATAAATATTTGACCATGCTGCATGGTCTTTTAATGAGCACCAATGGATAGTGTTATAATGAGGGAATGTTGTTTATAAATATTTGACCATGCTGCATTGTCTTTTAATGAGCACCAATGGATAGTGTTATAATGAGGGAATGCTGTTTATAAATATTTGACCATGCTGCATGGTCTTTTAATGAGCACCAATGGATAGTGTTATAATGAGGGAATGCTGTTTATAAATATTTGACCATAACCCAATGGTTCTTTAATGAGTGCTAATTGACAGTGTTATAATGAGGGAATGCTGTTTATAAATATTTGACCATAACCCAATGGTTCTTTAATTAGTGCTAATTGACAGTGTTATAATGAGGGAAAACTGTTTATAAATATTTGACCATAACCCAATGGTTCTTTAATGAGTGCTAATTGACAGTGTTATAATGAGGGAATGCTGTTTATTAATATTTGACCATAACACAATGGTTCTTTAATGAGTGCTAATTGACTGTGTTATAATGAGGGAATGCTGTTTATAAATATTTGACCATAACCCAATGGTTCTTTAATGAGTGCTAATTGACAGTGTTATAATGAGGGAAAACTGTTTATAAATATTTGACCATAACCCAATGGTTCTTTAATGAGTGCTAATGGATAGTGTTATAATGAGGGAAAACTGTTTATAAATATTTGACCATAACCCAATGGTTCTTTAATGAGTTCTAATTGACAGTGTTATAATGAGGGAATGCTGTTTATTAATATTTGACCATAACACAATGGTTCTTTAATGAGTGCTAATTGACTGTGTTATAATGAGGGAATGCTGTTTATAAATATTTGATACTACAATGGATAGTGCTATAATAAAGGAATGCAGTGTTTTTATAAATATTTGTCTCTAATGCATGGTCCTTTAATAAGTAAGTAATAATACTAACGACAAATGCCATACAGATAAAATTTTCATTTAGGTCAACATTTTAAATTTTTTTAAAAAAGTACTGCAAAAAGAACTTGTAACTATCCAATAGTTAACGACATCCATGCATGTTACTCATCTTTATAACTGTAATGACATCATAGCCTCACATTAATAATTGCTATAATTTTTTTGTCTTATTCAAAATTCTTTTCACAAGGAGGTAGATTAGCCCTTTTTTGATAATCTTTGTCAGTAAGTAGTAAATATTTGTCAACGTGGAATAAAATCTCGTCTCATTACCATCAGAATAATCCCCTCATCAAAAGATTGCCTTCATTTACATGTACTCTAGATCACGTCAACAGGTGATAGCAATAAGACCTTTGAGAAGTTTTTATCACCAGTGTCCCAGTTTTGCCACAGTATATTCTACCAATAGTCACTCAAGCTGGGACCTTCTTGTAAATGTGCCCCATGGTGTTTCAAAGTTCTATCAAAATTTCTTTGTTCTTCTTCATACAATTATTCAAAAGAAAGATGTGTTCATGTTAACAAATCCATTAACTCCAGGCCTATTTCTGGGGCCCAGAGTGGCCAAGTGGTCTAAAGCGCTCTCCATTACGGATCACTGCCATCTCACCTATGTCTGCGTGGGTTTGAGTTTAAGATTCGGCTATTATAGTTATGTGAGAAAGCTTGCCAGTAGCTTCTCGTGGGTCGGTGGTTCTTTCTGGGGTTTTTCCTGGTTTCTTCCTCCACTAATAATACTGCCCGCCATGTATAGCATCATGTGCTGAAAAAATGGCGCTAAGCCCTATAACAACAACAACCAGGTCCATTTCTGCAAGTGTTTGTATTTTTACAGTTCTTGTATTTTCAACATTTAAGGGTTCTAATACTTTTGGATATTAAATGGACTTTCTAATGTGAAACAAAAATGTATTTTGGAACATGGAAGTCAACCAGTGCTTAATGACGGTTATCAATTAAATAATTCACAGACAGACAGACAGATGAATAGATGGATGGATGGTAGGACGGTAGGCCAAGGGTAAGATTATATTTGTGGTGAATATACAAATTTGGTATTTGCAATGAAAATACCAAATTCAACCAAGGAAATTAATTACAGGGGATGGATAGGTGTCTCGGGTTAGATGAACTAATATGGATTGGCTTAAAAATGAAACCTCTGCTCTCCATTCTATGTTAGTTTTGATACACAGTATGCAATGTACTTTAAAGTGCACATAAATCTAATTCTTTATAGAAGATGACCTTCATTTGGCTCTAAAGGTGACATTATGTCATCGAAAGTAATTAAAACTTCAATGTTTAAAGAAACTGAAGTTTGAGTAATGTTTCTATTAAATGTATCGTGATAACAATTACATACAGTGGATGTGTAGTTCCTCCATCAATAAATCATTTGATATGTTCACCACATCCTACTTGACATACAAGGATCTTCAAGCTATCTCGTGTTGTCAAAAGATAACCTTTATTGCCCCAAAGAGAAGACATGATGTCATAAAGTGACATTTAATAAACTTCAAGGTTTGAATGTTTGAACAAACTTTACTATGATAAGGGCCAATACGTACACAATATGTGTCTGTGTAAAACATGCATACAACTGCCATTAGCATAGATCCAGACCAAATTAAAATTTTTAATACTGATGTTAATATAGAATGCAGACACATGGCCAGTGTGCTCACAATGGTCATGGCCCAGTGCCAAGGCAGGTTTAACAATTCTCCTCAAACTGATATTTTGCATGGTCTCCTTATTGTATTACTAACGATTCTGAGATGTTGTAAGATAAGTAGAATTAATACATGAGATTAAAACAATTCTTTAAGTTTGTATATCCCTTTATTCTTCAACAAGGTTCCTTAGAATCTAATGTGACTGGTACTCTAATCTGAACAAGGGACTGATGCGCTATTGAACAGGTGTCCCTCCTAGAGATTGAACAGGTGTCCCTCCTAGAGATTGAACAGGTGTCCCTCCTAGAGATTAATGATCTACTGGATGAAAATAATTTCCAGAAATTCAAGATAAGACCGTTTTTTTTCTTCTTCTCATTTTAACTGCCCAGTGTTTAAGCCACATCTGATATTCTTGAACAATAAAAAGTTTTGAAGATAACTGCCATGACAGCCATACTGGATGTCATATTGGCATTTAGGACTAACAAAACATCATGGGAAGTCCCTTTGTTAAGGGAAACCTGACATGGTGATCTATTCAGGAGGAGTAAGAGAGCAGCACCATTTTCATTTAGAAACAACTAGACCTTGGGATGAATGTGAGTGGTAAGTTTCATGACAATCCTTGAACTATATTAGGAGTAGCAGCGATAAGAAAAAAACTGTGCTAATGGACAGGCAGACACTGGACAGACAACATAAGCTCTTATGGTTTGATCTTATAAACCAGCAATGGAATGAGTGACAGGTTTTATCTGGGCTCAACATCAAGCATTCATTCAAGGTAGATTTTTACTGTCTACTTGTATCCTTCTTTCTGAACAGGAACAACCCAACTCTATGTGTGTGTGTGTGTGTGTGTGTGCAGTCCCGGATTACCCATTATGCAGAGTAGGCAACTGCCTATGGGCCACGCGACTTTTATGGGCCCCATCAGGGGCCCCCATGAGACCGTGACCGTGGGTCTGGGGCCCCAAAGGTTTGACTGCCTATGGGCCTCCACGGTGCTTAATCTGGCGCTCTCTGTGTGTGTGTGTGTGTGTGTGTGTGTGTGTATGTGTATGTGTGTGATTTGGATTTTTAATGTAGCTTTAACAAAGTTTCAGTCATATCAATAAAATGTCAACAGTGTGGCAGTTTATGGTGATGTCTAGAATATAGGCATCATGCTGCAGACATGTAGCATTATGTCTCACCCAGCCACATTATCCTGAAACCAGGCCGACCATTCCTAACACTAACCTCTAAATGCTGAATGCCTAGTGAGGCAGACCAATTTTGACAAATCAGACCAAGATCTTTTCTTTTGTGTTGAAAAATGCACCAGTATTCTGATTTCTCACAATAGCATGAAACTCAGTTCACACTGTTCCTATTGTTTGTCTGCACAGGCAGATTCTTCCAATAATGATATATATATATATATATATATATATATATATATATATATATATATATATATATATATATAACACTTACCAAAAATAGCAACTGATTTAAAAATGATGACATTAATTATTCTCATATCAACAAAATAAATGGTTTCTGATCTACCTTGAGTAATAACCTGTCACATCCATTATTGGTTACACTTACTTTATGATGATCCCAAATCCATCTTTTGTTAAGAACAAAAAGCAATGTTGCCATATTTTATAATAAGGCATGCACTATATAAAATATTTTTTCAGAGGAATTTTAAAAAATTTGGTTTAGAGAGTAAAAAATTTGGTTCAGAGAGTAAAAAATTTGCTCAGTACTTACCTCAGTCAGGTTTAGAAATTTTGAAAGGTAAGTAAGGAGTTTTATTTATTAAAATGAAATACCTACTTAAATTATATTGTAAAATCTCCCCCAAGAAACCAATGATATCACATCTATAAATAAAGATAAATTTATAATTTGCAATTCTGGTAACTGATGTCATGTTACTTGGGTGTATTAGTCGTTTATTATCACTTACTTCTTACACATTTTATCATGAATGTAAAATCCCAAAATTCTACATCAGAAATAAAACCACTTAATACAATTGTTGATCTTGTGTAAGGTCACAAGTTTTTGAATAATAATAGCAATAATAATGATAGCAATAATAATAATAGCAATAATAATGATAGCAATAATAATAATAGCAATGTGTCACAGCGGGTGAAATGTTTCAGTGGTTATATTCACCATGTGACTACACATGACGGATTATGCAATGTATTCTCTCTGTATTTATGTAACATTCATATGTATACATACTGGTACATACATAGAGAGTGAATTTAAAACAGATATTTGTTTTATTTGTTTAAAGATGGCAAAATAAAACTAAACTTTGAATCAGAAAACAATATAATTTTTTCTCTTAATTTGTTCAGGTTAATTCCAATGAAAAAACAAAACTCAAGCAACTCAGAATATCTGGCCACCCTCAAATGTCACACCACAAATTAATCATAATTTAGATTTTTTTTTAAAACAGCTGACTATGCAAAAGTAATCACACTTTAAATCATACATCACCTGACTAAAGTAATCTCTCTTTAGATTCATACAACACCTGACCACCACAAAGTACAGTTTAAATCAAACACCTGACTACCCTAAGGTCACTGCATTTTAAATCACACTTGTAACTACCCTAAAGTAATCACACTTTAAATCAAACACCTGACTACCCTAAGGTCACCACATTTTAAATCACACTTGTAACTACCCTAAAGTAATCACACTTTAATCAAACACCTGACTACCCTAAAGTACATGCAATCACTTTTTATGTGCACATTTATCAATGAAAACAGACATTACTCCCATAGTTTCTACAAAGTTGTTTAAAATCCACAAGAAAATTCAATATAAACACAACTTTATGCATAAAGCAAAGAATCTGCCATGTTTTAATCGCCTAACATCATCTAACATCCATTCAAAACTCTGCAAATGTAAAACTCTCCAAATTTGTTTCTAAAAATAAATTAATAAATTCTTATCTTGATTCTCTTTTTCCAGATAGTTTAGGCAACAAAAATAAAGGTGTTTCCTACTGCATTCTGGATTGTTTTTTTTAAACATTATATATATTATAATTATTAGTACAAATAATGTACTAAGTGCCTTCAATACTGGGCTAAACTGGCTCCATTAGATGCACAAATAAATTTCAGCTGTAATGTACTAATTCATAGATGGTGGTTTCAACCAAAATCTTTTCTAATAATGTAGGAACAAAGTTTTCTCCTGCACATGTAAGAACAATAGCTGAAACAAATGGTATTTGTGATATCAGCATCACTGATCAAATAAATAGCAAAGTACAGTTCTTCTTAAATTTTCTTTCCTATAACAAGGAAGCCATGGTGTGTGTGTGTCTCTCTCTCTCTCTCTCTCTCTCTCTCTCTCTCAATCAATCAATCAATCAATCAATCAACTACAACTATATCCAGAAATAGAAAATAATACAAATTATGCTAAAAAATTATGTTTAAAAGCACATGGCTTGAAAAAAGTTATTTTGTTTCATATGATTTTGATATTCAAAACCAAACAGCAAAGATAATAGTAAGATTTCATTCCTTGGTTATAAGCATTGCCCTCTACAGTGGGTTTCCTGTTAACTAAGGGACACATATTGGGACTAGAACACTTTGGACCAATCAAATAGCTGCCTCAATTATGCAGGAGTTAAAAAACATCCATGTATTTTGTCCTTTAATATTTGTCCAAAATAAACGGCTGCCACAATTCAAAGATGGCTCAATTAACAAGAATCTTTGGTATTACATGTCATACGTCTTTTCAAAACTAATAGAATGTACAAGTATACAGGGAGACTGAGGCAACTGCAAATATAGCAGAAGCTGCTCCAAAACTAACATATCACATCTCCATAATATTTTAAACCCAGGTCATGGTTAAACAGTAAATACAGACACATCAGCAATTACAAGATGACAGAAACAATATACCCTCACACCCAGTGAAGTTTTTCATCTGATAACAATAAAAACGATGGTGGCATAAAGGTGTCAGTTATATGCCAATTTGGTTTTCAAAAGAAACCAGCACATTAACCTGTTCAGTTAGCTCCATTTATTTCAAAAGACAGGGTTAGCTATTACTTTAGGATTTGTGATACTATTTAAAAATGGAATTCAATAGGTCTTTATAAAAAAAACTTAACTAGAATAACTTTGATGGCTAAGAAGACTGTCTTCCCCATGCTATTTGTTGTCTGTTGCATAAATTGAAACAATGTTGTCTATTACTACCATAAAACAACTGTCAGCTACATTTTTTAATGTTACCATATATTGGTAAATCAACCTTTGAACACCTCCAATCAATCCCAGGGGAAGTTACCAAAAGTGACACCCCTCTCGCACATACATGTAGTTACTGACTACGCCAAGTGACTAAAATACAGAGTTGAGCGAATTTCCTTTCTGTTTCTTAATAGTTTTCAACAGAAAAACAGACAAACAAAACAGCAAAGCCAAGGGATATGTAGCATCTTTATGTTGCCAAACAGAATATAGATGATTTTCATATGAACTGACTGACAGACTAACATCAAAGCCTGGGGTTTTCATATGAACTGACAGACAGACTAACACCAAAGCCTGGGGATAACCAGCATCATTGTGTACCATACAGAATATAGATGAAGATTTTCATATTAACTGACTGACAGACTACATCAAAGCCTAGGGATAAATAGCATCAATGTGTACCATACAGAATATGGATAAACCTGTCCATCAGGAACTGTGACTAATGATAATTAAATCCATGCAATTTAATGTATGAAAATTTGATATCATTCTTCAATTCTCTTACATCTGAACACTGTATAGGATTTAATATTTTTATTGCAATTAGAAACGCTTGGTTTTACAGGTGACCGCGTGGTCTAAAGCTATCATTTTTACCAATAACTGTCCACTTGTGTTGGAGTCTTGGTCTCAGCCAATATTGTTATATAAGAAAACTTGCCAGAATCTTCCAGTGGGTTGTGGTTCAAAACCAGCTAAAACTCTTTAGCTAAGTTATTGTACATGTACAAATCCCAATATTACTGATTTCCATCAGACTTGACAGAGAAGCAATATATTTTATACGATCTGGCTGATACCATTTAATCCATATCTTTGAGAAAATAAATGAGATTCTGAAGATGTACACAAAAATCAAATAATTTCTGATCAATTTTACGCAAATTAAATATTCAAGCAAATTTGGAATATTGCAAATTTAGCAGTACAAATTGCGCTGTTCAAATGCCAATACTGAATAATTCAAGATCCCGTGGGACAAATGGAGTTTTGGTATTCAGTCTGTTTGACTGCACCTTATTTGTAACAATTATAATGCAGATAATCACACAAATTAGGGAGATCAGTCATGAAATTCCTAAACCCATGATGTATTGACATTTAGATTAGTCTTGCAAGATTTCAATGTGTTAACTTTATTGACCTGATACTCAAACATCTTTCACTTCTAATTATAACATGAATGTTATGATCATTCAAGGAGTGTTGCTTTAGTATTAGCAAGTAAAAATTTTTTCAAAGCCTGGATGGTTGCCAGATATTTAAGTAAGAAACTATTAATTGAGGTCAAACAACACATAACTCCTAACTCTGATAAATAAAATAAACTGATAATACTGTATCCAAAAATAAAAGGTTTCTTTCATACATGTTTCTACCATATTAGTAGATATTTTCAAGCAGTACCTTCACTACTGTACCTAAATGGTGTGGTGTGTGAAAAACATGGTTTTCTGATCTTAAACCCCCCCCCCAAACAAAAATGTGTTTATAAAAACGCAATTTCCATAAATCAAAAATATGAAAACTGCCGAGTGAAATACCTTTTTTGGACACCAGGCAATATTCTCATAAACTGTTGCCTGTATAAACAGTAGACTGTCCTGATTCCCATAGTTTCATGTTTAGTGCTGTTAGAATATGATCAACCCTAGGGCAGTTTATAAAGTAAAGTGTCATGCAGGCCATTCAAAGGTAAAGGTGGTCTGAGATAAACAACCACCACTTCACAGATTACTTAATTGATTGACAATAGCTAAGGTGATTTGTGTTGCTTGCCTTTTGAGTACTGCACAGGTACAGTACACAAAATGGAACAACCAAAATCATTTGAAGCTGGATAAATTCCAGATACAAGTTGAAGAAACAAACACATAATTTAAGTCAGCTCTGTCAAGGATTATTGGTCTGACAAGTAGCCAAGTATTTTTGAAGTTGGATTTTACTTTATAAATGCATTCATGAAAGAAAAAAAAATATTATTGTGGTTGAAGGAATGGTGAATCATGGTTCTAATTTTAAGATAAACTGTCAAAAATAGACGTCATCTACCATATGGATTTCCAAGGTTTGACATGGTATCTATTGTGGCAATGGCATATCCAACACCCTCACAACAATGTTATTGTACAGAAATATATTCAATGCTCAAAAAACTCAAAATTGTCATCAGGGAAGTTTGAACAAAGGACTACCACCCAGTCTCTTATTAGTGCCAAGATAAACACTAATGAACAACATCCCTCCATTGATTGTTGTTGTTGTAGGGTTTAACGCCATTTTTTAGCACAATATAGGCTATACATGGCGGCCAGTGTTAATGGTGTAGGAAGAACCCTGGAAAACCCCGGTAAGGCCAACTGACCCACGAGAAGCTAATGCCAAGCTTTCTAACATACCCACATTGGTAGATTCCAAGACTTGAACCACGCAGACTGAGGCGAGATGGCAGTGATCCATAATGTAGAATGCTTTAGACCACTCGGCCACTTGGGCCCCCCCCCCCCATTGAACTTTTCACCTTCATGTCATTGCTGAAGATCACTTTTAATCATAAATGAGAGAAAGTGGATGCTACCTAAATTCTGATTTTGCCTGAATACAGTGGAACCTGTCTTGAAAGACCACCACTTCTGTCAAACTAATGGTCTCTCATGACAGGTGGTCTCTCATAGCTGGTCATAACACTATATGATCAATAAATCTGTACATGGTGAACCTGGTCTTTCAAGACAGGTGGTTTCTAATAAAAGTGGTCTCTCAAGACTGGTTTTACTGTAACTGATGTTAAAACAGAGTACATAGTTTTGTGCCTCATAGTAACAGCTGTATATATTGTCACTCTCTTCTGCCAATTGTCTGCATTGACTTCACCACTGCACTGTCTAAATGCATGTCTCGAATTTCACATTTTATAACAATTACTTTTAGTTGACACAATATAGTGGTAAAGTGCCATTATTACTACAAACTGAACCCATACCACACACTGGTTAAACGGTGTGTTTTCATTATTTCAGGCAAAATTTCTTATATTATTAAGTAACTGTAATTGTGTGCATGTGTGTGGTGTGTGTGCGTGTGAGAGAGAGATGATATATGAAAATACAGTCTACAAACTTGCTTTCTTTGGAAGTGTACTAAATTCTTCCAGAAAATCATGCAATATCTTTTCTTTTCTTTCAATTAAAATATGCAGTCATTATCTATAATTTGGTATGATGAGAGAACTTGACTCTCAACTGTACAACATCATCAACTTGTGTTACTTTCACTGCCACGTCACCCCCAACCAAGCAGTCATAAAAGCCATTTCTTAAGTCTATAAATACAAAAGATAACCACTGTCTGGAAAATTAGTCCATGCCATTTATTTAGTTCCTGTTTACTTTGTATTTATTATTTTATTTTTGTTTTCGGTTGTCTGCCTGCTGACTCCAATCCTTGTGGAAACACTTATTGCTTGTAGATATGAATTTGTAAACACTTCTGCTCTGGGGTCAATAAACATTTTTATTACATAAGAAGCAATGACTAATTGTCAAAAGCTCTTCCTGACAACAAGAACAAATAGGATATGCTAATATCTGTTAATATATTTTCAATAAAAGGCATTTAAAAAATCTGATTTTATTTTATATGGGTATAAAAAAAATTATTTTTGAAAAGATGTAACTAATAATGATGGAAATACTAGGTTCCTTGTGAATTTTGGGAATAATAAACTTTTTATATACTTGATTGGTGGGGAAGTAAGTCTGCAAAACCTTAGGAAAAAAAAGATTAAAATGGAAATGAAGACTTTGAGATGTAAAAACTCTTTCATTCTTTGTTGCTGTTAATTATGTACCACTGAAAATTCAAAGCTATCAACTAATTCATGGTAAAAAATTTTACTAGTCTCAACCATTTTAAAAGAAATCAATAAACATTAAATATGAAATTAAAATCAAATTACCCATTTTAAAAGAAATCAATAAACATTAAATATGAAATTAAAATCAAATTACCCATTTTTGCTTATGGTCTTCAATGCTGACACAAAGTTCTTAAGGTGAATCCTAGGCGAAGAAAATCCAGACAATTCCATTGAATATTAAATTTTTAACAAAATCCAGGCAGTACATGTATACAGGTAGAGTCCTATGGAAGTGTTTTTAATTAGTGTCTATTTCATTGACACACATCATAATCCCCAAAAAGCACTATATAACATATAGTCCACCAAGCAGTTTGACTGGTCTAGTTTTAAATCTAAATCAAGGGTGATATATACCTTCCCTGACAAATATGACACAGGTGAGTAACCTGAGAGGCTCCACATGCGTGAACACCCACTCATGGGAAATACACTACATACTCAGCCTAATTCTGTGAGGCTCTGTATGAATAGGACTGTGGGAATTAATCTCCAAAGACAAAGAGCTCTTGTTTCAGTGCTGGCATTGTTTACATTGGTGACTATTCAAACCAACATACTTCTGGTGACTGGTGTTCCTTAAAATGTAAAATGAAGTTGTCAATAAATGTGTGTGTGTGTGTATGTTCATTTATCTGCCTGTCCAACACAAGAAACATCTCTCCAAACACCATTTTTTAATGCAAATAAATGTAGATTCCTTTTTTTTCCCTTATTATTTAGTCTAAATATTCAAAACCTGAAACAAAAAGTCCATCACTACTTTCCAGTCATTTTCAATGCATAAAGCTCATCAATGAACACGCATCAACCCTTGGCATAATTATGCTTGCTCAGAAACGGAGTATCAGATTTTACAGATCTGTTGATTGGATCACAGGAATCTGACGTTTTATCGATAAAATACGGCAAAATGTCTGACAAAATGAAATACCCTTATCAATAATATATATGTTTATATATATATATATATATATATGTTTATATATATATATATATATATATATATATATATATATATATATATATATATATATATATATATATATTATTGATAAGAGTATTTCATTTTGTGACTGGATACAGCTGAGGAAAAACTGATCCAATCAGATCCCTTGTCACATGCACATTGATCAACTGTTAGTAATAACCATGGGCAGAATTAATGATACTTGTTGTTATGCCTTTTTGGCATCATGGAAATTGCCTTATGGAATACCTAACAGGTCATGAAATGCCTCTCTTATTAATTAATTTTCTCTGCTTAGGGCAGGGATGTTTTTTTACCAGTAGGAGGGTACTTGATCAAAATACACAGTACTGCAGCAGGCTAAATATGCCCCAGGTTGATGTGGAAGGAAGTGGATAGGTGAAGATGCTGTCCAATTTGATATGTCACGTTTTATACAATATGGTATATTTTAACAAAAACAATTGACAACTTAAATGTGGTTTTGAATATTTAAAAAAATCTTGACTTCATTGTTTTTAAACTTGGTATTTCTGAGTATGGATAGAAATTATTGTTATCAAGTTTTAACTTGGAAACTGTCCATAAATGGATTATGCATTTATATAGGGTTTGCTATTGATCTTGTTACATACATAGGGGTGTATGGGGTGTACTGGGAGGTGTAACACCTCTGGCTGGCTAAGCAGTTGTACTTTTTCAGGGTTAGCTCGCCCACCTTTGGTCCCACTTGGCACTCTGCTCTCACTTGTAGCTCCAAAAAGCTGTGGCATGAGCAGCGGCCACATTTCAGAAAATGTCCTCAACTGGCTGGCTAAACCAGGCCGAGGGTACCAGATGGGTCTTAAACTCTCGGTGAGTTAGGCTTTGTCTAATATGTGAAGACTGCATTTGGCAACCTGCGTGGAGGAGCCACCAGCTGGTCAACAGGCAGAATAGCAATTTCCAGCAATGCACCGTGGAGCACTAAGAGCTTGACTAGACACGTAGGACGTTCTTGTCATCCACTGCACTCAAATCTTTCTCTGGCCATCTCAACATTCTCGTGCTGCTAGACTCAGATGGTTTTGGGTGAGAGTGAGGTTGATGATCTGCACAGCTCTTCCTCACTTAAAACAAAGTCACCACACAAGCCATTCTTGTTATCCACCCATTCCATCATCCACTAAAGTCCTGTGGCAACAGGCAAGCGACAAAGCGACAGTTGTGGGTACAGTTGCAGCCATGGCCGACAGCTCAGGCCATTAGGGTCGTTCACCACTGACATGGAGCAGCAGTGGAGTCTGGCAGCCTCCTGAGTGACTGTGCAGCATTCTTCACGAATGCCCTGCTCACCTCCCTTCTGACCGTAAAAATAAAAATAAAACAGAAAAATATTGCAATATTATTTAGAATTGTCTTCTTAAAATGTATCCAAATGAATATTAAAAATCTAGAATACATTAGTGCCAATCAGCTAGGCTCCTTGAACAATTCTGTGACTGCCTGTATAGTGGGGGTTTAATTTTTTCATATACCGGTATGAATAAACCTACTTAACCAGTCACTGCAAGTGCAAGTAAAGTATCTTACCATTTTGACAAACATAACCTTTCATGCTATTCAAAGAGCCAATGAAAATTTGCCTTGTTTTATCAATTGATAAAAGAGGCTATTTCATTGGTATGTTGGAGATTGTTACATTTTGTTTTTCAGGACACGTTTGTTTATGCATACTTATTAATAATTATGCAATTTGAGTGCAAATGATAACGAAACATAAAACTGATGGTTTGTGACAATGGACAATTCTGATTATTTTGTCCATTTATTTTGTCAACTGCTGTTGACTGAAGCACCTCTGACAAATATACCAAATTTGATCAAATATTTTCTTACAATAGTAGCAGTTGATATGTTCACAAAGTATCTGAAATGCAGTAAATTTTCTGTCATTGTCTTTGAGCTTGAACTTGATGCTGTACATGTTGATAGATGAGCACTTAACTCCATTCAGAATCAGTTACCAGAGTGAAACCCCAATATAATGTAATGGTTGGGGCCTAGAGAGCACCATTGTCTATGTAACTTACAAGTCAATTAACAAAAGAGAATGATGCATGTGCATCTCCTACATCAATCAAGAAAAGGGAAAGGGGATGGGGATTATTGCTTCATTGGCATGGTGAGTCAGAAGTAAGAACATATTCAATGAGAAATGGAAAAAATACAGTGATTTCATATTTGCTTTCCAGCAGAGAACCATGCATTGTTACATACAATTATAACATGATATGCTATGCAAGTGTTTATCAATGCTTCATTCTCACATTTCATGAAATGGTTTCACAGGCAAAATATATATTACTTCTCTATATTTTGACAAGCCAGATGGAGAACTCACTTAGAATGTGAGAGGGGCCGTATGATCTAGACTTAGAATGTGGAAGGGGTATGATCTAGACTTAAAATGTGGAAGGGGCATGATCTAGACTTAGGGGCATGATCGAGACTTAGAATATGGAAGGGACATGATTGAGACTTAGAATATGGAAGGGGTATGATCAAGACTTAGAATATGGAAGGGACATGATTGAGACTTAGAATGTGGAAGGGGCATGATCTAGACTTAGAATGTGGGAGGGGCATGATCTAGACTTAGAATGTGGAAGTGGCATTTACTAGATTCATGGTGGTTGTGTGTGTCAAGCAATCCATCCATGTTGTTTTTCCCCAAAGCGCTGCATGATAGTGTTCAAACATACCCTGTCTGACTTCTTTGCATCCGTAGCATTTAATATCTAATAATTCAATATCATTTAATCCATACTAACTCCATAGCATTACAACCAGACTAATTTGGTAGCATTTAATACATACGAACTCCATAGCATTAAAACCAGACTAATTCCATAGCATTTAATACATATGAACTCCATAGCATTAAAACCAGACTAATTCCATAGCATTTAATACATACTAACTCCATAGCATTAAAAATCTAATAATTTCATAGCATTAATCCATAATAATTCCATAGCATTTAATACATAATAATTCCATAGCATTTAATACATAATAATTCCATAGCATTTAATCCATAATAATTCCATAGCATTAAAACCAGACTAAATCCACAGCATTTAATCCAAACTAATTCCATAGCAATAAAACCATACTAAAGCCACAACATTTAATATATAATTCCATAGCATTTAATCCATAATAATACCATAGCATTTAATCCATAATAATTCCATACCATTTAATCCATACTAATTCCATAGCATTTAATCCATACTAATTCCATAGCATTTAATCCATACTAATACCATAGCATTTAATCCATACTAATTCCATAGCATTTAATCCATAATAATTCCATAGCATTTAATCCATACTAATTCCATAGCATTTAATCCATAATAATTCCATAGCATTTAATCCATACTAATTCCATAGCATTTAATCCATACTAATTCCATAGCATTTAATCCATAATAATTCCATAGCATTTAATCCATAATAATTCCATAGCATTTAATCCATACTAATTCCATAGCATTTAATCCATACTAATTCCATAGCATTTAATCCATACTAATTCCATAGCATTTAATCCATAATAATTCCATAGCATTTAATCCATACTAATTCCATAGCATTTAATCCATAATAATTCCATAGCATTTAATCCATACTAATACCATAGCATTTAATCCATACTAATTCCATAGCATTTAATCCATACTAATTCCATAGCATTTAATCCATACTAATTCCATAGCATTTAATCCATAATAATTCCATAGCATTTAATCCATACTAATTCCATAGCATTTAATCCATACTAATACCATAGCATTTAATCCATAATAATTCCATAGCATTTAATCCATAATAATTCCATAGCATTTAATCCATACTAATTCCATAGCATTTAATCCATACTAATTCCATAGCATTTAATCCATAATAATTCCATAGCATTTAATCCATACTAATTCCATAGCATTTAATCCATACTAATTCCATAGCATTTAATCCATACTAATTCCATAGCATTTAATCCATAATAATACCATAGCATTTAATCCATACTAATTCCATAGCATTTAATCCATAATAATTCCATAGCATTTAATCCATACTAATTCCATAGCATTTAATCCATAATAATTCCATTGCATTTAATCCATACTAATTCCATAGCATTTAATCCATACTAATTCCATAGCATTTAATCCATAATAATTCCATAGCATTTAATCCATACTAATTCCATAGCATTTAATCCATAATAATTCCATAGCATTTAATCCATACTAATACCATAGCATTTAATCCATACTAATACCATAGCATTTAATCCATACTAATTCCATAGCATTTAATCCATACTAATTCCATAGCATTTAATCCATACTAATTCCATAGCATTAAAATCAGACTAATTCCAAAGCATTTAATCCATACTATTTCCAAAGCATTTACATAATAATTCCAATGCATTTAATATATAATAATTCCATTGCATTTAAACCATATTAATGCCATAGCATTTAATCCATCATAATTCCACTGAAAATGAAAATACCATTTTAATTTCGGAACTAGACATAACATGAAATCGTTCAGCCAAAGTACCATGTTGATATCACTGTTGTTCATGACTGGGGCTGAAAACTGCATAACCCAAGGTCTCGGCATAGGTCAGTTTCTGATATGGAGCTGCATATCTTTTTCAGTCTGTCAATGACTGCCTTACCAGTCAACTTGAGACAATTTCAGGCCAGAAAGCATCAAATACATCCTTAATGCCAAAATGTATGTCTTTGATTTGCATAGTAATGAAAAACTGAACACTATTTCATGGCACATATATCATCTTGTGTTGAAGGAACACCCTGTAAACCAGTTTTTGAAAAGACATATTATAGCACTATAATATTTGTGTAACCAGTCTGCTCTAATTATCTTGTGTTGAAGGAACACCCCGTATAAACCAGTTTTTGAAAAGACATATTATAGCACTATAATATTTGTGTAACCAGTCTGCTCTAATTATCTTGTGCATTCTAAAAAGCAGCAAAAGATACCAGATATAAAAACAAAACTCACCATGAGTCTTTATATTAAAGTTGGGCTTTTCACAGCGGTGTAGTGCTGATGAAACGTGTGGGAATAGCATTCCCTTACTATTTTTTTGCACTCACCATTGTCCACTCATATCAAAGTAACATGCATTTCCTCAATTCTTTATTGTGCTCTCTCATCTTTTTATATTTAGCACCACACCATCAGCTTTTCCACATCCTGAATGATCAAACTATAGGCAGTAAAAATCTAAATTTTAAAACACTAGTATTCATTTTATTGTGGTTTATTTATGTATTAAAACCACCATTAATTGAGCACTCTATACTGTTCAAGGCCCTGCTGCAAAAAAAAAAAGTCCAGGCGGCCTCAGTGGCTTTAACACTATTTTTTAGCACATGATAGGCTATACATGGCACTCAGTGTATTTGGTGGACGGAGAACCCAGAAAGACCTCTGGGCGAACCACCATCCCACAGTAAGCAACAGGCAAGCCTTCTTATAAAAACCTTATTGGTCAAGCAGTACTTAAACTTCTTCATAATGGTACATGCTAGATTTCATTATCAACTTATTGAATACAATTATAGTAAATAAAAAATTGAGACAATTTATTTATCACACGTGTCAGAAAAACAATCCATGTGAAATACCATCTTGTTATCTCTTGTGACTATGATACAAACAGGTCATTTTAAAGAACTTGGAGGACTTTACAAATTTACCTTCCACAATTTCAATAAATCACCCCTTGCCTGCAGTGATGGCATGTACATGTAGGGCCATAATTCACTGTACACACTTAAAACTAGGTCCAGAATGCATTCAGATATATAGACAGATCAAATGAAAAATCAAGGTTATGCAGACAATATTAAAAAATTTAAGGATTTGGCCACATATACCTCCAATTCATGATCAAAGCCTTTATATTAGCTAAAATCAATTCCTTTTTGTGGTAAAAGAAAAAGAAAATATCTTGGTTGGCTTATAAATAGATATATCCATTTCTTTAGTTAATATTATATATATGTGTGTGTGTGTGTGTGTGTGTGTATGGTAAAGGAGTAGTTATCTATAATATATATGATAAATGGGTATTATGATGGCCAAGTAGTACAAAAATGGTATTTGTCAATTGATATTAATGGTTATTGTTGGTTTGTCAACACCTATGAAGAGCATCATTGTAATGAGCCATCCTATCAAATAATGACACACAAACCGTGACAGGTGTAACAGTTTTACAGCGTATCAGAGTGGCATAAATACATTCTGTATAGCCTGAGAAAGGCACAATGAGAAAGACATCAAAATATGATAAAAAGGAATTGAAAATGTTTGTTGACATGTATCGTCATGGAATTCTATCAGTTTGACGTACATTTCCTTAATATATTAGAGCCATCAGCCTATCATTAAAAAAGAAAGATTTAAGTTTAGTTTTGTTTTATTTATTAGTAGTAGATATCTGCCATGTTGTTATTGGCAATACAAAAAAATAATATAAAAATCAGATGGATGTTCTTAAAGGTACACTTTTTAACTAAATTCCTCTAAAATCTTAATCCGTGCAAATATTTTTTAAAAAGCTGGAAACATAGTGTGAGGCACTGTAATTTATACATTGTGAATTTAGTGAAGATTGTTTTAAGTTTCACCATAAACAGGCATAAAAATCTATTTACTACATGACTACTATTCATATCGTAATTGTTACACATTTAACACACATAATAACACCTAATGACATTTTTTAAAAAATAACATACCATTGTACAAAGAAAGACCTATGAAATGAGGCATTTTATTACAGTTTGAGATAATTTCACTACACTGGTCTGATTTAATTAAATCAGTATTCTATGTAATACACATGTACAACAAAAAAGAATCTTGCATTTGTACTGATTCCAAATGAAATTGAAAAAACTTGTTGAAGAAGTTCAATCTATTTCTCACAACAGCAGAAAATTATTCATCTCACTCAAATATTTCAATTAAAAAGAGTGCTCATGCAAGAGACCTTCTATTTCTAAGATTTTAAATAAAACTGAACGGAGTTAAGATCCCATAATTAGTGGCATTTTGTATTTTTTTTGCTTGTTTAAACAATCTCCTTCAAAAGAGAATTAGCAGGTGGAAACTGTGTGCGTTAACAAGGGCAAAATTAACCAAAAAATTTCCCATTGCAAACCCTGACTAAGAAATTCAGCCTAAATGGCTTGCTCAGTCGACAACTTACATGAAGTAGTGAAATTATCTTTTATACCTAATGCTTTTGATAATTATCCACCTCAATACTATGTACCTTTACTGTTATTTGTCAAACTGGTACAATTGTAAATTTTGGAATAAAAAGTATTCTAATTAAGTTCATTACTTTTGTTGTAAAAGTAAAACTTCACTAATAATGCAGACTCGTGGCCATGTTTTCTATAGAGAACAAAAGAGATTGGGAAGGGCAGGAAATCAGATGGCTTCCTATTCAGCTTTAGGTTCTAGTTTTGAAAATAAATATATTTCACAGTACATAAAAGCATACCATATTTGGGCAAGTCAATTTTCACATACACCCCCCTTCCCACATTTGTAACTGTATTTGTAACCTGCATTATTTCAAGTAATCTATAAAAAAAAATTCTTGATGTTTCAGTATATTTGTAAATAATTTTATTTTTAACATAAAAGAATTAAAATATATTTATTTTCATTTATATGTACCTCTTCTTGTGGTTTGGTTTTTTGTTTGGGTGTTTTATTGTAAAGTAACCTCTGAAGGCATCATGTGATGGAAAGGATACTGGGCTGATACAATGGATGAAATATAGAAAACTCTTTCAAACCATGAAATATATCAACCTTGTTGATGCCAGTGTTTAGACACTAATGATCAAATGTGTACTTTTTAAATTAAATGCAAAAATTATGAAACTAAACAGAATTTGTATGTAATAAATTGTGCATTATTCAAAACAAATTCTTTTGCTAAAAATGGCATTAAACCAGATAACAACAACAACCACACAAATTCTTGTTTGCTCAATCAAAGTTTTGTCTGCTGCTCTGGGCCACAGTATAAATTCCATCTCTATCCAAATTAACATCCTAGACAAATCTGACACTGAAGAGTCAATTATGTGCACTCTCAACCTGAGGTCAGACAAGGTCTGCCTTAGACTGTAAGCAATCCATAACATATTGTAGGTGAAAATGAAGTGGGCTAAGCACAAATTATATAGATACTTATTAGATAGTACATGGTAACATGAACAGCTATTTCAGGAAATCAAAGATAATGCTTCAGGCAAATCTGGACTTGTCATTGATCTTGATTTATCAAAAAAGTAATGGAAGGGGATTCTTCACTTTTTAAAATCCTGCTTAATTCTACAAGAATACTACCAGGTCATTATTTCTCTCCTTGCCTGAAGCTGAAGTTAGATTAGCCCACAAAAAAGAATATAGCGTGAGATGGGAAATCAGATAGGGGATTATATATTAGTTTAGGAAACCTCTTGCCAAAAGTGTGTTAACTTAGTGTTTTGTTTTGTTTTGTTTTTTATGGTTTAATGCCATTTTTCAGCACAATATAGGCTATACATGGTGGCCAGTATTACTGGTGGAGGAGGAACCCGGAGGACAAACCCCAGAAAGAACCACCGACCCACGAGAAGCTACTGGCAAGCTTTCTTACATAACTACATTTGCCGAATCTTAGACTCGAACACACACAGACAGAGGTGAGTGGTCCGTAATGGACAGCGCTTTAGACCACTCGGCCACTCGGGGGCCCCTTGTGTTAACTTAATAAGTATACAACATGAGCATGTATATATGTTGTTGTTTGTGAGCTCCTTTCCATTGCAATATTTGCTTTACACTGCAGTCAGACTAACTGGTGGTTAAAACTCTGGTAAGAACCATGAACTCCTGACAGCTACTAGCATGCTTTCTCACATACACTAGCCAAACCAAGAACCCATACAGACAGAGGTTAGATGGCAGGGACCAGTAATGGTATGTTTTTGTGCATGCATGAAGGATAATATTTATGACTTTTTCATGCATGGAGTTACTTTATATTAATGAAAAGTTTTTGAAGAACATTTAATATTTTCTTGCATTATTTAAATGTTTAAGGTTTACAGACTGTTCATCTCTTGTAAAAGTACGTAACAATATATTAGAAATATAAACTACCTCCAGGAATGGATTGCAGCATATTTAAATAATAACAAAATGAATGCAAGTTCATGCTGCAAGTCTTTGGTTACAATGATTGTTTATTTTTCTTTTACTTTGCATAACCAAATAATGAGTTTAGAAAACTTCAGACTTTACAAAAATACCAAGATATCATTCATGAATACTGATTATTTTAGGATCAAAACCTGACCGATATATCTCATGGCATGGGAAAATGCTAACCGTCTGAATGAGATCAATCATCTTGTCTGTTGCAGCAGAAAACACTACAAAAAGCATTTGACAACATTTATGCAAGAAAGATAATACTTAATCAAGAGCAACACTGACTTCATTAATTGATTCTTTAAAACATTTCTAACATTGTTTTTACGTGGGCAAGGGCAAGATCACTGTGCAATGCACTCATAATGACTGATGATACCGTTCCTCTATGCCTTTCTTGCATAATTACTATCATGAGTCAGCATGGAATGATTCAACAAAGTTTATGTAACCAACTGAGGATGTATTGAGTGCTGGGGGCATTAACTTGCACTGCATCAAACCTATACATAAAATGTAACAATTAAAAGTGTACATATTAATATGTCCAAACTCCTCACTGAAAAACAGGTCAATGGTAAATTACGTAAAAACAACGGTCATTGTTCGATGACTTGTACCCATTTGAAACTCTGCCATATGTAAACTATTTTACAACTGTATACAATTTTAATTTAATCTATTTTATTATTTCCTGATCAAAATAAAGAAGAAGTCATCATTAAGATAGACAGTCTTTTGCTCATGATCAAGATCTTCCAAAATAATAAAACTCGTTTAACAAGCTACCGGTACATATTATCAGAATATACTCTCCACATCTAAAGAGGTAACAAAGTCAGGTTTTCGATTTTCAAAGTGTTCAAGAGAGAAAGAATATAGTTTTTATTTATTCTCTTACTGAAAGTATTGAAACAAAATGGCTGTCATGTTTGCTCATCCCCAGATAGTAAGTTCTGTATAAACTAAGGTATTATTACAAGCCATGGTTTGATGTCTAAACATTGCCGCAGGCTAGAATTAATCTCTTATGCAAGGTTACCATGACCAGAGAGAAGACCAACATCTTGGGTCGGCACAGGCTTTAGATCGCTTGACTTCCCATCTATGTCTTACAGCTTAGTGTAAGATCAGAGGAACTCATGAGGAGGGAACGGGGCTGTGTTCTAAATCTGTCCACACTTGGACAGACAGCGAGGACATTGATCATGAAGTGATCGGATCAGGTCAGAGTGACACCCAATCAGAATTGAGATAGATGGTGTGGTAACAATTTAGATATGAATTATAACTTCTGCATAGCTAGTGAAAAATAAGTCTCGCCCAGGAAGATTGCCAAAGCAACATAGGGTTAATCCGAGAAAGCCACTCATAATTTGGCGGTAAAACTTAGAGAGGAAATTCAAAGAAAACAGCTTCCTAAAGGTCAGTAAGCTATCTGCTTGATTTTTACAGAATATTACAGCATTGTGATTGTAATTATGTGTAGTATGTATACTTAAATACTAGAATCATTTAGTACATAGAATTACCTTAGAGGTGTTTAACTTACATGCGTATTTAAGAAATGGGCTGATTATTATGTAGAGAATTATGTTGATTGTTTAAGATTGTGGTCAGAATTAATTTTCTAATAAGTTACCTCATTGTAAACTAGTGCATTTATTAGAATGTGATATATTTTGTAATTCACTATTAGGTTACTTCATAGTAAACTAGTGCATTTATTAGAATGCGATATATTTTGTAATTCACTATTAGGTTACTTCATAGTAAACTAGTGCATTTATTAGAATGCGATATATTTTGTAATTCACTATTAGGTTACTTCATAGTAAACTAGTGCATTTATTAGAATGCGATATATTTTGTAATTCACTATTAGGTTACTTCATAGTAAACTAGTGCATTTATTAGAATGCGATATATTTTGTAATTCACTATTAGGTTACTTCATAGTAAACTAGTGCATTTATTAGAATGCGATATATTTTGTAATTCACTATTAGGTTACTTCATAGTAAACTAGTACATTTATTAGAATGCGATATATTTTGTAATTCACTATTAGGTTACTTCATAGTAAACTAGTACATTTATTACAATACATGTATGATCTGTTAGAATTTACGCATGCTTGAATTGTGAAATTGGAAGATGGTTGAAGTGCGTAAGATTAGTTAATATGGATGTAGAGATTTATCAGAGCATGGATATTTTAATTTTTGTTACTTTGAATGAGCTGTAATGTAAGGAAATGCATCTGATTGTTGTGATATTGTTTAGCATAATGTTATTAATTTTTATGTACTGATGTGATGCAATTTATGGATGTATGTATGAGAATAGATACCATGCTCTTATTATGACATTGTTCTATCATCCAAAAATGTATTTCGATGTGAATGACTGAATGACCAAAGAAACTGAATAGCCGTTATCTGCCGTTATCTGACGATAGGCTGGGTGTAGTGTGAGATGAGAGGGATGAGAAAAAATATTGTACCATCCAAAGTGTTTTCATAGGAGCTTTTTTAGAGGACAGAACTTCCGGTTCAGGGTAGTTCCGAGTCTCTAAGAAGATGAAGTGAGACTGTCATGGCAGTCGGAGTAGACAAAATAGTCAGGAGGGTGTTGAGGAGGAGGAAAAGGAGTTGAGGAAGAGGAAGTGGAGGAGGAGTAAAGGAAAGTTGAGAAGGAATTTGGAGGAAGTCATGAGTTTGAGGAGAATGAATTGGAGGAATAAGAGAGAATACACAGATGAGTAAAATACAAGGACAGGTGGAAAGCTATCTCACACTACATATCAAGTGATGGAGCAATAGGCTATCACAGGGTCGTTCTGGAGGAGAGTGCTTGGAAAATATAATCATTTGATTATTGTGTTGTCATTAAATTGTTATTCACTGAATTTCACTTTTTTGCATATTCAGTCGTTTAACCATTGGCATTGCTGATTGAGGGCATGGAGCTTTACAGATATCTTTCACTAGTTTAACTTCCAACCAAAATCAGACCAGGGTGCGATTTCTATAATAATTTTAAAAAAAACTATTGGGTATACCCTACTCCAACCATAACACACATAAAATAACACACCTACCATAGTACCATTCAATACTATTCACTAAATCAATCTTATGAAGCACAATAAACTATATCATCCTTTGAAAACAAACTTCACTAAATAAACCTCTTATAACACTATTCACAAAATCATCCTTTTAAAATACAATTTACTAAATCAAACTTTTCAAACAAAATTCAATAAATGAACCTCTAAGAACCTTCACTAAATCTACCTCTTAAAACACTAATTATTAAATCAATCCCTTAACACTATTCAATAAATCTACCCCTTAAAACACTAATTATTAAATTAACCTCTTAAAACACTATTCAATAAATCTACCTCTTAAAACACTAATTATTAAATCAACCCTTTAAAACACTATTCAATAAATCTAACCCTTAAAACACTATTCAATAAATCTACCTCTCAAAACACTATTCAATAAATCTACCTCTTAAAACACTATTCAATAAATCTACCTCTTAAAACACTAATTATTAAATCAACCCCTTAAAACACTAATTATTAAATTAACCCCTTAAAACACTATTCAATAAATCTACCCCTTAAAACACTATTCAATAAATCTACCTCTTAAAACACTAATTATTAAATCAACCCCTTAAAACACTATTCAATAAATCTACCCCTTCAAACACTATTCAATAAATCTACCTCTTAAAACACTAATTATTAAATCAACCCCTTAAAACACTATTCAATAAATCTACCCCTTAAAACACTATTCAATAAATCTACCTCTTAAAACACTAATTATTAAATTAACCCATTAAAACACTAATTATTAAATCAACCCCTTAAAACACTATTCAATAAATCTACCTCTTAAAACACTATTCAATAAATCTACCTCTTAAAACACTAATTATTAAATCAACCATTTAAAACACTAATTATTAAATTAACCCCTTAAAAGACTATTCAATAAATCTACCTCTTAAAACACTAATTATTAAATTAACCCATTAAAACACTAATTATTAAATTAACCCCTTAAAACACTATTCAATAAATCTACCTCTTAAAACATTAATATTTAAATCAACCCCTTAAAAGCACTATTCACTAATCAACTCTTATAACACAGTCACAAAGTCAAACTCCAAAAATCTATTCACTAAATCTATCACAGAGAACACTATCTACCATTCAACCTCTAAAAACATTATAACTAATCAACCTCTTTGAACTCTGTTCACTAAATCAACCTTTTTAAACAAAAACATTATATAAACTGTTGTCTTTACTACATTCAAGCATTCATTAAAAAATGTAACGGAACCAATTTGATAAATAACTGCACAACTTGTCAATTACAATAGCAATAAAAAATACAGACAAAAAACCACTGTATGTAGTTTAAAAGCTTTCACAGAGTATAAAACACAAAAAACAAGCAAACAGAAATGTCAAAGCTGTTGTGAGCTATTAACCAGACTTGCAGCAAACACTAGCTATTTGGGATCTCTTTATTAAACAAACTGCTGTTTTAATACTAAAACAAGACTAAACAAGGATGGTTTTCTTTTTCTTCAAATGACATTGCTTTGCACAAGATAGAATATACATGGTGCCAAGTGTAAATGGTGGGGGAATAGCCCAGGTAAATCATGGTAAGAACCACTAACCCACCAAAGCTACTGTCAGTTTTCTCATGAACCCATGTGGACTGAGGCGAGATGACAGTGATCTGTAAAGGCAAGTACTTTCAACCACTTGACCACACAGGGCCCCCTATTCAAATTCAAAGAAAAACCAGTATGACTAATCTAAAGTCAAAACCTTGTCCAGGTTTCATAGTTCAAAATTTCTCCCTAGTAAAAATGAAACTTTGTCGTTTCTGAATCTAAGCAGAAGCCAGATAAACATGTATGTAACACTTTTAAGTCTACATATTGGAGTCCTACCTGCCCACCTTGCAGCCACCAATGGGAGCTTTCAAGGGTACATACCCGTGTCATACCTGCCAACTTTCTGGTTTTGAGGCTCTAAATTATTTACTGGTTTAGGGAGGGTGGGTGGTTAGCATTAGATGCAGGTAAATGACTAAAAAATGCCATATTCTTCTCTGCGACAAGCAATTAAAATAGCAGAAATACTTTTTACCTGTCCGAATGCCTAGTTACTATGATGACAATGGATTTTGTATGCTTTAGAAAAGAATAATGTAGATATGCAGTATGTGAGAAGTATGTTTGCAGTATGTGAGAAGTATGTTTGCAGTATGTGAGAAGTTAAAAATGCTATTATTGATGCAGCTTTTCAGAAAGTCAAGCTCTGTCAGCTAGGAGTTTTGAAATTAAACTTTATTGGACTTTGGGGCTGCAGGCCACTCATCATTCCATGCAACACAGCAATGTTTTGCCAGCTTGCATTAAGAAAGTAATCACACTTCCACACAGACCTAAGTTTAAATTACCAAAGAAATCACTCTTCCACACAGACCAAAGTTTAAATTACCGAAGTAATCACATTTCCACACAGACCTAAGTTTAAATTACCAACATAATCACACTTCCACACAGACCTAAGTTTAAATTACCAAAGTAATCACACTTCCAGACCTAAGTTTAAATTACCAAAGTAATCAACTTCCACACAGACCTAAGTTTAAATTACCAAAGTAATCACACTTCCACACAGACCTAAGTTTAAATTACCAAAGAAATGACACTTCCACACAGACCTAAGTTTAAATTACTAAAGTAATCACACTTCTACACAGACCCAAGTTTAAATTACATAAGTAATCACACTTCCACACAGACCTAAGTTTAAATTACCAAAGTAATCACACTTTGCACTTTCATTCAACAAAAATTATACACCACAACTGATCATGAACAAGCCCATAATCTTTAACAAAGAGTTCAACAGTCTCATGACTACTGCAAGGAAGCAAAAAAGCTATTGTTACCAATTTACTAAACTTGTAATAATTCAGGTCATTCAACTTTTCATACTTATACAAAGTCAACATGCCAAAATGATCATAATTCCAGTAACACAATTCACCATAAGTATTGTCAATCAGTAAAGTAAGCTGTGGAATGGTGGTTGTTTATCTTAAAGGACTTGTATTACCTTTTAATGGCCTATATGACAATTAACTTTGCAAACAGTTGAGGGGTCATAGTGTTCCATAGATATTAGATGTGAAGTTGTGCAAATCATGATTGTTTAGACACATTACAGATAATGGGCATAAATCATGGTGTCATAAAGGTCTTTATTTTTTGTAAGATTTATTGGAAATCATGTTTCTATAAACACGATCATGCTGGGGGATTTTGTAGGAAAACTACTGAATGTTTTTTTTTTTTGGTGGATGTTAAACACAATTACATAGCAGGTATGCTAAGTATTTGTGTATATATCCTATAGAGCAAAATCCTCCAATGAAAGTAGTAGTCTGAGCAAAATGTTTGATTACAGGAAACCTGTCTTGAAATACCACTGCTATGTGAGACCACTTGTCTTGAGAGACCACATTCTTGATGCACAAATTTATTCCTTATATAACATTGTGACCTGTTATGAGAGACCACCTGTCTTGAGAGACCATAATTGTTTGGCATAAGAGGTGGTCTTACAAGACAGCTTTTACTGTATTAATTTCAACCCTAATTACTCCACAAAATACAATTAGATAGGTGAGACAAAGTCTTTCTTTACAGCCTCCTGTTATTCAAAAAAAAAAAAAACATTTTACAACTTTCTGAATATATATTTGCTCTAAAAGTCTCAACATATTATTTTATGGAATTACAAAAATTAAAATATTTCATGATATTTTCCATATAATTCCAAGGAATAAAATTAGCACTTGTTCACTCACAAATCTGAATAATAGATGGAATGGGCAAGTAGAGCTGAGCTGTATCCTTGATATGGCAAGTAAAACATTTTGAACAAGACTAATCTCAACCCCTAAAAAGGTTTTATTCTTCCTTTATTGCTTAAATTTTATGTGTACAAACCATCAGAGTTTTAATTGATAAACACCCTGTGGTTGATTTATGGGAATGCATCATGTTCCACAAGCATTACATGTATGACAAGGAATTCCACCAAGATAATCAATTTATGACCATTCGGATTGGTTACTTTAAACTTGAATTAATTTATAATTCTGATTGGTTATGGTTACTTTAAACTTGAATTACTTTATAATTCTGATTGGTTACTTTAAACTTGAATTACTTTATAATTCTGATTGGTTACTTTAAGCTTGAATTACTTTATAATTCTGATTGGTTACTTTAAACTTGAATTACTTTATAATTATGATTGGTAACTTTGGACTTGGATTACTTAATATTGTAACTGTAGCCATTTATTGCATACAATTATCAAACTGCTAATACTGAACTTTAATTTTTTTACTTTATCCATCACTATTAGTCTTGCGATCAATTAATGTGGGTACTAAACCTCCACCGATATATAATAAAAACAAGACAAATGTAAAATGAGTATCTGGTCATTATTCATCAAAAGAATTTATGAAAATGTTTGCTTCGCTTAGCATGCTATATACATTTGAAAAATCTGATCATCCTTCAAACTTTGATCCATATATGCTGATATATTTTCCAAACAAAACTCACAAATCTTTTTATTCTTAAACATATCTGTACAGTCAGAATGAACATATCTGTACAGTCAGAATGAACATATCACTACAGTACTTTAAATAGTATACTGATTCCCAAAATACTGACATGTAACCTTGACCTTCAAGACAATACTGATAATGTAGAACACAACAAATAAATATATCAGGTCTATCTCAAACAGCTTTAATGTTGTGAGACAAAAAACTTAAAATGCTAAGCTATGGCTTGGCTCTAAAGGCAAGACCCCTCAATATGGAATAATTTTGTTTATACTTCCAATGATGCTATGTGCACACTCGACATTTCACCCTTAAATCTCAAACAGTTATTGTTGTGTTTAACGCCATTTTTCAGCACACGATAATCTATACATGGTGGCCAGTATTAATGGTGGTGGAAGAACCCGGGGAAAACTCCTGGAAAGAACCACCAACCCCTGAGAAGCTACTGGCAAGTTTTCTCACATACCCACAATTTTCCGAATCTGAGACTTGAACCCATGCAGACAGAGGTGAGATGGCAGTGATCTGTAACGGAGAGTGCTTTAGACCATTCGGCCACTCGGGGCCATTCTCAAACAGTTAAAGTAACAGAGCAGAAATAATACTGGGACAGCTGGACAAACAGAAACATTCATGTTTCCCATTATTCATGGAATGATGTGATACAAAAATCTTGAAACTTTATACAATCTTTAGTCTGTTGCTTCAGGATCTAACCAACAAAATGATTATTGCCTTCCAACAACATTCTAAGAAAATAGCATTAGAATTTGGATGGCACTTTTAACACAAAGTTTTCAATAATTAAACAAAATAAGAGCTATTTAACAAGTGCCCTTCTCAAGAAAACATGGAGGCAATCAACCTCTCCTGTCAGGGCAGGTAGTGCAGCCGCAGAAACAGTAGGTCATGGGTTCGATCCCCAGCTGAGTCATTCCAAAGACTTACAAAAATGGTACTAACAGCTGCCTCGCTTGGCGCTCAGCATTAAGATGTTAGTGTTAGGACTGGTCGGAATGGTGTCAGGATATAATGTGACTGGGTGGGACATCATGCTACATGTCTGTGGCATGATGCCCCAGAGCTAGATATCACTATAAACTGCCTCACTGCAGACATCATAGCAATATGACTGAAAAATTGTTATAGCTACGTTAAAAATCCTATTCAAACAAACAAACAAACAGGGTAGGTAGTGAACCATACTCTTTGGAGTTAGAGTCCATCTATGCTACCACTCAGATCCCTCATGGAAAAGTAATAGAATAGAAAGGAAACTGGAGGGGTGCTGGCAAGGACATGGGAAATGGTGTGCACAGGAAACAAAGATCATAAAATTGAAATGTTTCTTGACTACTTCAACTATATAAGCCATCACCGCCAAAATATGTCACTCAAATAATATAAATAAATTTTTAAAAAACCAAGAAACCTACAATAAAACAAACATGCTTGTAAAATAAAAATAATAAATCTCAAACAATAGGATCAATAAATAATCAAATAAAACTAACAAGGCACAAATGAAGCAGACAAATGTCAGCTGAATCAAGAAACATTCCATTAAAACAATTAAATGCCAAATGAAATCAATGGTATTTAATCAACAAGGTCAATATTCAGATGAAACAAATAAGGCACAATCAAAACAGAAAAATATCAGCAGAAACAAATAACACACCAATGAAACAAGCAAATGCCAAAAGAAACAAATGGCATTTTAACAATAAGATTAATAAAATAAAATAAACAAGATGTAAACAAAAAAGACAAAGTCAGCAGATGTAGCAAACAACATTACCAATGAAACAAGTAAACGTCAAATGAAGTAAATAGTATTTGCATGAAATAAACAAACACAGAAAGGTTTAAGCTAATATAAAATGATACAAGATATGAACAGAAATGTCAACAAAAAATTCCCATACATATATACAAAGGCAAGAAATACAGTCTTAGATTACATAGGCATAATCAACTGCCAGAAAGTCAAACTATGGAACTGAAAATCTGACATGAAATCATATCCATGAGCCAATTTGGCTTTTACCAAAAAGCGACAGGTTTCTTCCTTGTCTTGTGAGCTAGTCAGTCAAAAAAGACTGCCATGAATGGCAGATACTAATGAACCTCTAGACTACATATACTGCATAGAAGCAACTCTTGTTGGACTCGGCCATGACTTTACCAGCTATATATATATATATATATATATATATATATATATATATATATATATATATATATATATATATATATATATATATAACCACCATGTCAGCCAATTCTGCACATCAGGTCTTTCTGTGCAATGATACATTAGATCATGTATTATTTTGGGTCAAAAATCCATTTTGTATCGAGAAAAATACTTTAATTATGAAAAGTTATATTCATAAAGTGTATAAAAATATCCCACATTATTTGCTCAAATTGCATATAAAAATGAGCTTTATAAACGTCAACATGAAGACCCACTCCATGACATTCTTGAACCTGTAACCCAGAAAATCCTATTTAACATGTATCTTTTAGAATCATACAAATAAATACATCATATAAAAGATGGAGATGAATACCTTAAAAAAATCTGTCTTACTTCAAGTTTCCAATTTGGCAAGACGCTATCCTACACATACAAAATCATCTACTACCCAATGTGTTAACTTGCTGATAGAATGGGATTCTATAACATTTTAAAAATTATTTGTAAATTTAGTTATGCATTTGTGTAAATTTAACATGTTGGTGGGTGGGGAGGAGGAGAGTGAGAGTAAGAGGGGAAAATGTACATTTTGGCGATACATTCACATTTTAAATTACAGAAAAGCTGATAATGCCATTTTTTCCCCACCTCCCAATCTATGTCCATAATGTATGTTAATTTTTTAAATAATTCTTAATCTGCTGATTATCGAAGGAGGTCAATGACTTGTGTGATAATTCTAATAAAGGAGTCGTAGAAAAACTGTTTCAATAAATATGGGTCAGACAGTAATTGCAATATAACAAATTAGATGAGGAATTCATCTTCTGATCTGACCAGTATTTGACACTTCTGTCAGTTTTTTTTCATAAAAAACAATCACCTTAGGCTATATGATACAAGCCTATGACAACAGACATTTTGATTTTTATAGGGTTAAAGAACATGAAAAATTAAAGACGAAAATTTCACAAGGCACTAAAAATGTGTTTTTGTCAACAGAGTGCTCTTTTTGTGTGTGTAAATTTAAAGTTGCAGGGTTGGGTCCAATAAATTGGCTAGGCCATGTTACTGTCACCACACTTTTTTGCCTAACCTCTTTTATCAGCCAGCACAACAATGAGAGTAACAAGAAAACCAAAATATTTTTAAAGTCTGCTTGTGAAGACAATGAAAATTAAATGTTTGAATATGACTATGCTGTTCACTCTATGATGATATTGGGTGCTCATGTACTATTTGTTCTAATTTACACTACAGACTGTAACCCTTAATAGCATAATTTCAACCATCAGCACATCCCATCAGACAGGATCTATCCTACAGTGAAACTCACTTAATCAACCATGCACTTATCTCTGAACAGTATATATTGTGGTTTGCTATTATAACATAGTCTGTGATGACCCAGAATAAAGAGGGAGTTGAAATTTGTATATTGATAACAATCAACATACCGGTACATGGGTCTATCTCTTCTATTTACAGAATCTTGCCATGATTGTTCAGACTGAATTACAGCTTTTTTTAAAATCTGTTTCCTCATTTTTTACAAAGTTTTTAATAGTTGGCCTGACTCAATACTAGCAAAATTCCACTAGCCCTCCAAGAATTTTACTAGCCATGGGCATTCAGACTATGATATAGGTCAACACCCACTATCAGTCCTATTCTATCCTAATTTTGAAGAATTTATCTATCATGCCCCTTCATTGATAGTAAGAAGCCACAATGACTCAGTTGTTGGCATACCATTATACTCATAACCAAAAGGCATGTGGGTTCAAATTCTACCATAGAATCACCCTGGTTGGCAAATGGTGTATCCTGGGCATTAGGCACTTTACTCCCACTGTCATGGCACTAACAAACCAACTTGTACTGATGTACCATAAGATACCAAACAAACAAAACAAATTTTTTAGAACTTTTTGCTCAAAGCATGCAAGTGCAATTGAAAAGATCATTTTTTTTAAAAACTGGTTAAAATTGAGGAAATGAGCTTAAAATGAATAAGCAATAAGTATTCAATATTCAACATGCCATACTTTATTGTATTTAACAAATGCTCAATACTCCATGTGTCAAAACTTACTCTATATTGATATTTTTCATGATTATGGCCAACAAGCATTCTTTAGACCACTCTGTAAATAGTCTTTCATGTGGGGTGGGGGTGCAGGAGGTGCAGAACAGAACAGGTGGGTACCTTTAGTGGTAAAACAATTTCTTTTATTAAAATTGGTTAAAAGGATGTAAAAATTGGAGATAAAACCTAATATCATGCATGTGGAGTGTAACTATGATACTGTCCCACATTTTCGCAAGTCAATTAAGAAACTGACCTTGTTATCATCAAGCAGGTGGTGTTCATAAAACAATTTTGGAATTATTGTTATTAATCATGTGGTGCTCACAAGTCTAGTATGGAACTGCCCATTATATTAAACATGTGGTGCTCACAAGTCAAGTATGGAACTGCCCATTATATTGAACATGTGGTGCTCACAAGTATGGAACTGCCCATTTTATTAAACACGTGGTGCTCACAAGTATGGAACTGCCCATTATATTAAACATGTGGTGCTCACAAGTCAAGTATGGAACTGCCCATTATATTAAACATGTGGTGCTCACAAGTCAAGTATGGAACTGCCCATTATATTAAACATGTGGTGCTCACAAGTCAAGTATGGAACTGCCCATTATATTGAACATGTGGTGCTCACAAGTCAAGTATGGAATTGCCCATTATATTAAACATGTGGTGCTCACAAGTCAAGTATGGAACTGCCCATTATATTGAACATGTGGTGCTCACAAGTCAAGTATGGAGCTGCCCATTATATTAAACATGTGGTGCTCACAAGTCAAGTATGGAACTGCCCATTATATTGAACATGTGGTGCTCACAAGTCAAGTATGGAACTGCCCATTATATTAAACATGTGGTGCTCACAAGTCAAGTATGGAACTGCCCATTATATTGAACATGTGGTGCTCACAAGTCAAGTATGGAACTGCCCATTATATTAAACATGTGGTGCTCACAAGTCAAGTATGGAACTGCCCATTATATTGAACATGTGGTGCTCACAAGTATGGAACTGCCCATTTTATTAAACACGTGGTGCTCACAAGTATGGAACTGCCCATTATATTAAACATGTGGTGCTCACAAGTCAAGTATGGAACTGCCCATTATATTAAACATGTGGTGCTCACAAGTCAAGTATGGAACTGCCCATTATATTAAACATGTGGTGCTCACAAGTCAAGTATGGAACTGCCCATTATATTGAACATGTGGTGCTCACAAGTCAAGTATGGAGCTGCCCATTATATTAAACATGTGGTGCTCACAAGTCAAGTATGGAACTGCCCATTATATTGAACATGTGGTGCTCACAAGTCAAGTATGGAGCTGCCCATTATATTAAACATGTGGTGCTCACAAGTCAAGTATGGAGCTGCCCATTATATTAAACATGTGGTGCTCACAAGTCAAGTATGGAACTGCCCATTATATTAAACATGTGGTGCTCACAAGTCAAGTATGGAACTGCCTATTATATTGAACATGTGGTGCTCACAAGTCAAGTATGGAACTGCCTATTATATTGAACATGTGGTGCTCACAAGTCAAGTATGGAACTGCCTATTATATTGAACATGTGGTGCTCACAAGTTAAGTATGGAACTGCCCATTATATTGAACATGTGGTGCTCACAAGTCAAGTATGGAACTGCCCATTATATTAAACATGTGGTGCTCACAAGTCAAGTATGGAACTGCCCATTATATTAAACATGTGGTGCTCACAAGTCAAGTATGGAACTGCCCATTATATTAAACATGTGGTGCTCACAAGTCAAGTATGGAACTGCCCATTATATTGAACATGTGGTGCTCACAAGTCAAGTATGGAATTGCCCATTATATTAAACATGTGGTGCTCACAAGTCAAGTATGGAACTGCCCATTATATTGAACATGTGGTGCTCACAAGTCAAGTATGGAGCTGCCCATTATATTAAACATGTGGTGCTCACAAGTCAAGTATGGAACTGCCCATTATATTGAACATGTGGTGCTCACAAGTCAAGTATGGAACTGCCCATTATATTAAACATGTGGTGCTCACAAGTCAAGTATGGAACTGCCCATTATATTGAACATGTGGTGCTCACAAGTCAAGTATGGAACTGCCCATTATATTAAACATGTGGTGCTCACAAGTCAAGTATGGAACTGCCCATTATATTGAACATGTGGTGCTCACAAGTATGGAACTGCCCATTTTATTAAACACGTGGTGCTCACAAGTATGGAACTGCCCATTATATTAAACATGTGGTGCTCACAAGTCAAGTATGGAACTGCCCATTATATTAAACATGTGGTGCTCACAAGTCAAGTATGGAACTGCCCATTATATTAAACATGTGGTGCTCACAAGTCAAGTATGGAACTGCCCATTATATTGAACATGTGGTGCTCACAAGTCAAGTATGGAGCTGCCCATTATATTAAACATGTGGTGCTCACAAGTCAAGTATGGAACTGCCCATTATATTGAACATGTGGTGCTCACAAGTCAAGTATGGAGCTGCCCATTATATTAAACATGTGGTGCTCACAAGTCAAGTATGGAGCTGCCCATTATATTAAACATGTGGTGCTCACAAGTCAAGTATGGAACTGCCCATTATATTAAACATGTGGTGCTCACAAGTCAAGTATGGAACTGCCTATTATATTGAACATGTGGTGCTCACAAGTCAAGTATGGAACTGCCTATTATATTGAACATGTGGTGCTCACAAGTCAAGTATGGAACTGCCTATTATATTGAACATGTGGTGCTCACAAGTTAAGTATGGAACTGCCCATTATATTGAACATGTGGTGCTCACAAGTCAAGTATGGAACTGCCCATTATATTAAACATGTGGTGCTCACAAGTCAAGTATGGAACTGCCCATTATATTAAACATGTGGTGCTCACAAGTCAAGTATGGAACTGCCCATTATATTAAACATGTGGTGCTCACAAGTCAAGTATGGAACTGCCCATTATATTGAACATGTGGTGCTCACAAGTCAAGTATGGAGCTGCCCATTATATTAAACATGTGGTGCTCACAAGTCAAGTATGGAACTGCCCATTATATTAAACATGTGGTGCTCACAAGTCAAGTATGGAACTGCCCATTATATTAAACATGTGGTGCTCACAAGTCAAGTATGGAACTGCCCATTATATTAAACATGTGGTGCTCACAAGTCAAGTATGGAACTGCCCATTATATTAAACATGTGGTGCTCACAAGTCAAGTATGGAACTGCCCATTATATTAAACATGTGGTGCTCACAAGTCAAGTATGGAACTGCCCATTATATTAAACATGTGGTGCTCACAAGTCAAGTATGGAGCACTTGCAAGTCAGAATCTAACGGCCCAATAGTACTAAGCATAAGATGCCCATGGTTCAATTATGGATCTATCCGATAACAATAAACTTAGATGATCAACTTTTTCAAGATAAAATCATTCTCAACTAATGAAATTGGATAATAGATATTTTACTGTATCTACTTAGACCTCTCTGCCAAATTTCTTCAATCCATCAGTCTGCATATGTCAACATATGTCTGTATATGTTAATTACTTGTATTTACATGACAACTTACCTTCACACTTCTGTAAATACCAATCTGAGCAATAAATTTCACAAAAATCAAATTCATCAATGCAGTGCCACTCAACTCACCAGCAAGAAAGATAAATGAAATACAGTGCTGACACTCTGGTGACAATTCTATCTGCTGCAATCTAAATGTAGAACATTACCAGTTCATAACATAATTATGTGAGAAAATTACTTCCTGTCCATGTGAAGTCTTGTGCACATAGTATGGTAAATAAGCTTCAAATGTGGGCATGATGTTGCAAGTACTTATTCAGGGGTACTAGGCCAATTTTATCTAGTCATGATTTTCCTGGCAGGCATTAAGCATTCTCACTCTATAAATAGTTTTCAGGCTTCAAAGCAAAATAATTTTCACTTTTCTATGTAATAATTACTCAGCCTGATCTGGAAAATTCAAGGCCAAGTGCTTGACATGTTGATACACACCCAAGACATGTAGCAAAGTGAAATGAGATCAGAATAAATAATTAGACTCAAAATAAATGGCAAGTTCTTCACCTAATATTATTTAACATACTTGCAAATCTCTTTTTTTCTGACACAAGATTATATATATATATATATATATATATATATATATATATATATATATATATATATATATATATATATATATATATATATATATACACACACACACACACACACACACACACACACACACACAGGTTCTATGATTCACAAAACAGTAACATTTCTGAACATTATATATTTCAATTTATCAATTGACATTTAATAGGCATTCATCATCAGGTTATCTCCCTTTATCTCTGGTGCAATAAACTTTCTATGAACTATACCCAAAGCAATGTAGACATATTGTGTTAAAATTAAAAACATTATCTCCCTTCATCCCTTTGGCAATAAACTTTCTCTGAACTGTACAATAGCAATATATTCTGTTTTCACTTTGTCCAAATTAAATCATTTGCATGCATAGAGTTAATACTCATAACTTTATGTTTAATTAAAAGTTAGTTATCCCCAAACATTAACTCACTGCAATATATAACAACCATACTATTTAAAATATGCTGCATATCACATGATCTTTCTTTAAATATATTATAATTGCTAGATTTATTTTTCAGTCATTTTATTTAATATCAAGTGATATTATCTGAAAGTTTGTGAAAAGTAGCTATAATAGTACAGTGTCATTACAAACTAAATGAAGAATGTATAATGAATATTATGTCTGAATCTTTACATTTCTCAGCAAATGATAACAGCACATTTCCTTCATTAAGTCAAATTGCTTTCATTTTTCCTTCCAAACAATGTCTAACATTTTGTACTTTTTATTTCTTCATTTGTAGGCCGCTCCGGTGGCCTAGTGGTTAGAACATCTGCCGCGGATGTGGGAGGTCGTGGGTTTGATCCTTGGCTGAGTCATACCAAAGACTTAAAAAAAATTATACTAACAGTTGCCTCGCTTGATGTTCAGTATTAAGAGGTTAGTGTTAGGTCTGGTCAGCCTGGTGTCAGGATAATGTGATTGGGTGGGACGTCATGCTACATGTCTGCAGCATGACGCCCCAGTGCTAACCATCACTATAAACTGCCTTACTGCAGACATCATAGCAATGTGACTGAAAAATTGTTAAAGCTTTGTTAAAAATCCTAATCAAACAAACAAACCTTCATTTGTAACTGAATTTGTAATCAAATAAATTTGTAACTATTGTATGAAATGCTGTATTTACAGTGTTAGTGACCTTATTCAACTGGTTTTATAAACTATGAAAGACACATAACATTGTGCTTCTTTGAGCTTATCAGCTGTTATCTTTTGATATCTTGGTAATTATTGGTGGTAATAACAGTCATTAATTAGTAAGGTGATACAACTTTAATGAATCGATAATGAGATTAATGACCATTACGTGTGGATTAAAACAAGCTACTTGACTGACAATCTGGAACTGACTACAATATACCAATTGTGTGATTTCCATTTGTATATTTCTCTCTGTGAGGAGCTATTTGATATTTCTCATACTAATGTACTGGCTGCATTAGACAAATGTCCAATTTAGATGAGCACTTGTTGGTGCCAACATATTCTTTGTGTGGTGGGGGGCAGTCACAAGAGGGGGTCACTGTATGGAGATTTAATTTGTAAATACATGATGTGCTCCATGCCAGAGTTTTTTTTTTAAAAAAATCAAATCAATTAGCACAGATTACATCACATTTCCTTCCTAGCATCCTTATCCAGCCAGTTTCTCATTTATGCAGTTGAGATTCATTAATTTTTCATACAACAGTACAAACTATCAACATACCAGTACACAGAGTTCAATATTCGGATCACTGCAATTTTTATTTCTGCAGACCATTTTGAGGTAACCCAAACCAGACTGAAACATAAACACCACTGAGCTGCCTGTTAGATCTGGAAGGAAAAGTGCTTTTCAAGACATCACTCAAGAATTTAAGCCTAATGAATAAGTGGATAGGGGTCAATTGACAAACTAACAGCTGATAGCAGTAACATACTGTGTGACTTAACTCAGCCCCTAACTTACCATACATGCTCACATGTGTATCAGGCCCTACATATTAATAACTACAACTTAACACATTAACCCCTAGCGACGACTTTACGGGGTATGAGGTAGTAGCCTACTTCCATGGTCTGTAGCATCAAGGTCATACATGATACACTAAAGTGGGTGGTATCATTGAAAAGTAGACAGATGTAGCTCTACAATGATAGCAAGTAATCTGGACATTTTAATTGCATTACAAAATACAGAGGGAAAAACCGAAGTTTTTGGACCCGTTTTTTTTTCATCCAAAAATCGCCCATGGTCGGATTCCGAATTTGTGTCCAGATTTTAGACTTTATGACCTCAGATCTATGGCAGACCGGTCTGAGATGCACACAGACAGGTGAACCTGTGCAAAAAGTAGGATAAGGTGGACATTTTGAATAAAGAGTTTCTACATATGAAAATTATGGGTCCGTTAAGCAAAAAAAAAAAAAAAAAAAAGAAGTACGATTTTTGCCCTTCTGCTAATGCACCAGCAAACTAACCAATGAAAAACATTTCTGTATCATTAGTAACCATTTGTCTAACAGATTATTGTTTGGAAATCGATGTATTACGATGTATTCAGAAATAGTTCCCAAAATGTGTTTCCTACTCGCATTTCATGCGAAAACAGCAAAAACCTCCAGGGGTTAATGTATTAAAGAATTGAAAACCACATATCCACTTCTCTCCCATCTTTGATGCACCCATCACTCAAAAATATATGGTCTATATAGGATCAAGTGCCTGGGGACAAGAACAGAACTTAGGGGACAGTTTTATATGGATATCTGAATGCCTCATTTCAAAAATATAGTTAATAGTTAATTATTCAGAAGACAGGGTGCTAAATTCCTAAGGGAAGGGATGGATTCTGATGGACCAGCATTATTGGGATGGCAGAAACAATGCAGACTTTTACTTATGGGACACCTTGTGACAGCAAACATAATGCTGACTTTTAATGGTGGGATGCCTTGGGACAGCATATACAATGAGTGGGATGCGTTGAGACAGCAGACATAATGCAGACTTTTACTTGTGGGACACATTTTCAGTCAGTAAAAGTGAAATGTATATATGCACTGTGATTTTTTTGATTTTATTCATTCTAATAAATTTTTTTAAAAACCATTGAATACCAACTATTGTGTTTGTGAATTTTTTCAACAAATTATTAACTTCAACCAAATCTCTACTATTTAAAATCTACGCTTGAACAGACATGTCATTAAATTGGCAACCTTCACAAGTTCATGTAATCTCACACTGCATATCATGCCATATTAGACAATTAAAGCAGACTGGGTTGCATAATGTTAAAATCTTTTATAATATGTTCAAATACTCTATTTTGGAAACCAGTCTACTCTACCTTATATTCATTCAACACATGATAGTACATGTTGTCAAATAGTGATAAATTTCTTGAAGCTCTGATAGTCTTTGCAATACAATTTGAGGATTAAGGATATAATTAACAATATTGTGCCAGAACTTTTACCAAATGAGCTGGTCCATTGAACTACTAGGGTCCTCAGATCACAGTGACATTTAGCTACCAAGGTCCATATAATTTATATATAGCCAATTTTAAGAATCCATTGGCAACATGATCTTGCTTTACCCTCAGTAATAGAACATTATAAGACAGCCCATCTAGTGTACAGACCAAAAATTTATTGGTTGTGATCAGGCAGCAGCTAAACTAGTCCTATAATGTAATACCTCGACCCTGATATTTATGTTTTGGGTGTCAAGGTCTTACTGCCCATATAATGGTGCTGTGTAGCCTGTTTCAATGTTGATTAACATCAGAAAAGAGAAGTCAACTTTTCTGGAATATTTCACATATTTGGCAACCCATAACAGTGCAATTCCATCGCATACCAGCCAACTGAATGCATGACAATGAAACTTGAAAACAGGTCCATTTGCTTTGTGTGACAATTTAAATTTATTAGAAAACAAGACATCACAGTAAGAAGAGTCTGACTAAAACATGATGACTTTAATTTAACCCTTTGAACCCGACTGGCTGGTTTACCGGCCTTTTGTAACGGTGTATATACCCGAAAGGCTGGTATACCGGCCTAGCTATCTACCGTCATAACCCGACAGGCCGGTATACCGCATATACAATGAGTGGGATGCGTTATTTGCTAGATTCGCTAGAAAATTTTCAAAAATTGCCGGGGAGGGTCGGGTTAGGGTGCCGAAACATGGGGGAGATTAGGGTTCAAAGGGTTAATTGTAGGACTAGCAGCTAAACCTTCAAACCCAAGTTCACATGATATCTGAGGAAAGACATGATGCTACCTGTATCTAGATGAAGAAGTGCCAATCCCATTTCCCCTTTTTTCAGATCATCCTTTTTATTCCTTTCTAAATCAATACAGCTGATAGTGAATTTACATGACAGACTTATCAAATATATATACTTACAAGTCAAGTTTAACTGCATTAATGCACATACCCTGAGCTGTTGTCACACAATGCATCAGCAGATCAGGGCTTTTTGGACTTTAAAAGTTCTACTGATTGATCCTAGTCAACCATTTGACCAAAATCTGCCAGTGCATACAAACATACTGCCAATCCATTTATGTGATGGCAGATCTGTGATATAAACTATTAAATCCCCAATAGATGTACAAGCTGCCAGTCCATATATGCCAGGGGTCTCAAACAAGACTTTATTTAGAGAAGGTAACTCAATTAGTTACAGAACTGCTTTTCTGGATACTTTATACATCAATTTGTTTTTCTAAGAAATATTCTTTCATGTATTGTTAAAACCTTTATTTTATTCATTGCATCCTGAAATTTGTCTATACATTGATCTAGAATTAAATGGCAAGCCCTCTTTTGGAGCCTTATAAGTGTCGTTAAGTTTGAATATGAGGTATTACCCCAAATTACATTACAGTAGTCCAGATATGATGACAGATCTGTTATAAAAGGGTATATATTACAGATTTACATGCTGCCAGAGCATTATGTAATGACAGATCTGTTATAAGCTTGTATATATATATATATATATATATATATATATATATATATATATATATATATATATATATATACATACATACATACATACAGTAGATTTACCTGCTGTAGTGTGTTTGTATTTTAGATGTAGAACTATTAGCAACTTTAGTCATATCACTATGATGTCTGCAGTGTGACAGTTTGTAGTAATGTCTAGCATTGGAGCATCATGCTGTACACATGTGGTGTCATGTCCTGCCTGGTCACATTTATCTTGACACCAGGCTGACCAGTCCTAAAACCAACCTCAGTGCTGTGCACCAATGCTGAGGTAGCTGTCATTATCATTTTTATGTCTTTCATACAACTTGGTTGGGGTTTAAAACCATGAACTGCTGCAGATTCCAAATGGGATTCTCTAGCTACTATGACCATCGAAGCAGTGTTAACCTGGTTGATAGAGTGCGGGACATGCTGTAGTAGTTGATCATAAAGTTTGTTTAGGTTCTTTGTATTCAGCTTTGTGTGTTTTCTGTCATCGAATAGGAGAAAATTATTAATGCTATGTTTCAAAATTATGATGGACAGTGCCTGTAGTTCATACTTTAAACTCATCTGTATTTCCAACAGAAATCTTAAAGAGTCCCAAGTGCACCTGAAATCACTCAGCTGGATGACAACTCCCTAATTAAGTGAAATACAAGGTCATTTGAGATGCTGTCTATAAAATTGCCTTCCAATGTTATTGGTTGCATATATTATGAAAACATCCATTTTTAGGGTTTTCTGTTTGTTTGGGGTTGGGATTGGGGAATTTACAATTTTTTTACAAGTTTTTTTTTTATCTTGTTGTTGTTGTTGTAGGGTTTAATACAATTTTTCAGCACAAGCTAGGCTATACATAACGGAAAGTATTAATGGTTGAGGAAGAAACTGGGAAAACACCTGGAAAGAACCATGACCCATGAGAAGCTACTGGCAAGCTTTCTCACATACTCACATTGACCGAATCTTAGACTCGAACCCATGCAGACAGAGGTGAGATGGCAGTGATCCGTAATGGAGAGCGCTTTAGACCACTCGGGGCCCCCTTTTTTATCTTCATTCAATATTTCCAGCCTCATTTACATACTTTGACAAATGTTGTTGTTAATTATTTTCATATAAAGTTTTTATATTTTGAGTAATGGAAGCTATGTATGATGGCTGACGGTTATCAGCTATGCCATGATGCTTACTCTCCAATTTTATCCCAAAAATTTCAGCAGTTTTTTTTTACATGAAGTCAATTTAAAGTTTTATATTTTTAGTAATGGTAAACATGTCTGATAGCAAAAAGGCAAACTTTCTAAAAGGCCTATATAAAGCACTCTATACCAGGATGCTGTGAAACTTGGCAAAATTTGAGAAAACTATTCAGTATTTTGTCTTTTCTACTCCATGCTCTTGGTCCTAATACAATCTCATAAGAAACTAACGAAAGCGTCCATCTTGCCCTATGATGCATAATGATGACTGTGCTGCTGAGTTGGTAAGCTCCAAACATAATTTTTAATATATTTTTTTTGGTCATATCAATGAGACAGAATTAAATAGCCTTTATGCTAGAGTGCTTTATACTGAAGTTGGCTAAAATCTTTTCAATACTTTTTTAAAAAGCAGAACTCATTTAAAGTTGTTTCTATTTCGAGTAACAGTGGCCATATTTGATGGCAAATCTGCATCATTTGAATAAATCTGGAATTCTGACTGGCAGTTGGTGAGAAAAAGTTATTTCTTTTTCGGGTTTTTCTAAATGTTAGTAATGACAGCCAACTGCAAATATGGATCAGCATGTTTTTAGTTCATAAAAATGTAAAGACCTTCATGACAGGATGATTTCGTGTCAACTGGTTAAATTCTGTAGAGAAGTTGTTTGATTAAGAAGCCTCTTCAAGATTGTTCTAATTATAGTAATGGTGGTCACATCTGTCACATTAGCTTCATTTGTATAGGTCTTGAAAGCCCTTATGCATGGAAGCCTTCAGTAAAATTGGGTCAAGTTCTGTTGGGCAGTAGTATTGGAGTTCACAGCCAGGCAAGCTGAAAACTAATTTTAGTTTCTTTATGTGAGAGTAAAAAAAATCACTCACTTGGCATACATTGATCTAGAGGACTCTGGTACTAATTCAACTCCCATAGTAAACATATAGACCATCATATTCAAAATTCATTCCCATAGTAAACATTATGGAAACACCATCGTATTCAAAATTCAATACCTTAAAATATCTGGGTGCTAATGATCAGAACTTTATTTCTCCATGCACAACTATCCTTGGTGCAAGCTTCTGTTTGGTGAACACCATATGAGCCGCTGCATTTTTTTAAAACTCTTATTTGCGTCATCATCATAACACATGTTATTGATTCTGCACCAAACTAATCAGGTGCAACTTTCATTATTAAGTACTCCTAAGTCAAGCCTGTAAAAATACTAAAATTGCATCATTAGAATATATTGCCTATATTTTTTTAAATTACAGATAGGATAAACTCTCAAAAGACATATTTACTACAATTTGACTTTTCATTAATAACCAATGATGGACCTAAACCCACATATACTCTATTATTTGTTCATCTAATTCTAGACTGATTCAGTTATGCCATATAATAATTCTAGACTGATTCAGTTCTGCCATATAATTAGTACCTTGTGTCCGAAAGTCACATGCTACTGATGATATGGAAAAATGGGAACCAGCCTCCAGGAAATGGGTGAACATAAAAATAAAAAAAGAATATATATGGGTTTGGCTGACCAGGATTGGTTAATAATGTCTTAAGGAAAAAAAAATATTTTGAGAGCTTATCTTAATTGTAAGTGAAAAAATAGAGACATCGTTTGATGGGATTTCAGTCATTTAACAGTCTTGAGTTTGGAACACTACTAATATTTTATGTTTTCTAATTTCATGGTGTTTTGTGTTTTGTTTTTTGTAGTCATATCATTATGGAATTGAAAGCAACCTTCACAAGTTCATGAAATCTCAAACCCATGCAGGTCCAGAAAATGCTGTGGCTATAGGGTTGAAAGAAACCCATAATGGGATAGTTCTGATAGCAACTGGTAATATTTAATTTTGTGTTTTTACTTGGAATAGTTTAAACTGGACAAGATGATTTTATTTGCACCTTTTGTACAGCTGTAAAATGGTTCTAATACTATGACTCCATCTATCACACCAGGACTGATATGGAAAATGTAGTTTGGGAAAGAAAGTTATTCTAGCAATACTGATAGGATGTATCATTTGTAGCTAAGGAAGCCAAATAATTGCTATGGCTGTCATTCTTTTTGAATTTGATAAGAGTGGGTCCTAAGAAATAGTCCGTGACCATGTTTAATCAAAACTGACTAGACAATGCAGAGAAAGAAGCTGAAAATAGGGTTTTCCAAATATTATGAAAGCTGCACCACTGACAAAGGAATCAAATCGTATCGACAGTATGCCCAGCAAACACTCCTGCAATTATGGACCACCAAACCCGTATATATTCTATTATTTATTTACTCATTTCTAGACTGGTTCACAGTTCTTCCATATCATTAGCATGCCCAGCAAACACTCCTGCAATGTTTGATTGTAAACAAGTCAAAACGTGTTTTCCACTTGGCTGATAAGGAAACAACAATGTTTTAGGGGAGTTGCCCCTAAGCATAGAATTTTGTTAGAAGTCTGAACAAAATCTGCTTAGAAAATTTATAATTAATTGGCTGAAAACAAGATTCATTATGGTAGCCACACCATTATTAATCTAGCAACTAACACCACCCAGAAAACAAAAACATTGTGGCAGAACATGTATTAATATTCCTACCAAGTTTGACTTAGCCAATCAATGGAAGAAGTACAAAAAACTGGGTCTCTACCCAACTGTCAAGGAAGCCACACCATTGCAATAGATAACATCTTGAAAAAGAAATTAAACAAACATAACCTAACAAGATTTCCACAAAATTTGATCCAAATTTATTTGTTTTTATGGTTTAACACCATTTTCAGCACAAGATAGGCTATACATGGTGGTCTGTATTAATGGTGGAGGAAGAACCCGGAAAACCCTGGAAAGAACCACCGACCCACGAGAAGCTACTGGCAAGCTTTCTCACATACCCACATCGGCCGAATCCGAGCCTCAAATCCTTGCAGACAGAGGTGAGATGGCAGTGATCTGTAATGGACTGGACAGTGCTTTAGACCACTTGGCCACTTGGGGCCCCTGATCCAAATTTGCTTTTCCATTTTAGACAATAAGTTGAAAAAGGTCTTCCATTCTAGTTACTGTCAAAGCTACAGTATAACTAGGATTGACCCTGATGAGAATTTTGGTATAGCATGTCCTTTAGGAACATTTCTAGAAAGTATATTAATCAAAATTGGCCTAGTTAGTGGTTTTTGAGAAATTTTTTTGAGAAATTTGAATTAGATTTGGGGGGTGGACACCAGATGCAGGACAAAACCATAACTGTCATTGAAACACTTATTTTGTATTACATTAATGATCAGCCAGGGAGACAATTAATTTTGCTGAGTTGAAGATTTTGACCTACATGGAGGCTGGTGCAAATTGATTTGATAAAGAAGGCCAATTGCTCCTTTAATTAGATTAATGGTTTCTATAATACTGGGGCCAGTTCTAATTTGATCAGTTTGAAAAGAAGCTTGGTCTCTATACGAGTTTATTATCAAGTTAAAGCTGCAAACTTCTAAAAAGTATATACCGTATATTTCCTAATGAACACCCCTACACCAGAAAATTTTCAAAAGTCTGCTTCAGATCTATCACTAAAAGAAAACACTACAGCAGTCTCAGTTGATCACACAATATAATGTATATATATCAATGTATAAAGTACTAAAGTCACAGGCACACATATAATGTTAAACATAATGCAATAGCTGGACGGCAAGTTCAAACACAAGTTCAACTTCAAGCAGCAACTGAATTGGAAAATGTGTTGATCAATTGATCATTTTAGCTGTACTGATATTAATAATAACCGAATACAGCAGCAGGAAGACCCCCAGATGTACACGTGACCATTAGAAGAATACATCTAAAGAAAAACTTTAGCTTTCAATATTGTGCTCCAATAAATACACCCCACTTGGAAAGTATAATGACCCCAGGGTCATTAATTATGGAATATCTGGTATCTTGGAAATGTTGAAAAACTGATTAAAAAGACATAAATAACTAAATCACAAAGTTTAAAATGATCTCAACAAATTGGATCTTTCTTGCTTTCATATGGTGACAAGTATTGTAAGCCATTCACTTACAGCTTAAATGGTGGCAACGTTGCACTTGATTTTTTTACTGCCATATATTTACCCATTAAATACTGAGAATTGATTAGGATCTGATTTGCGAAACACCCAGGCTCCAGCATGTGAGGGTTCTTCTTCAAATTTTGTGGTGCCTAACATATCTCCTGTCACTCACTGAAATCTTCTGTGTATCAAATAATTTTCACCTTTTGGTTTCAGTATAATATATGTATGGTAACAATGCTTGTGATTACCAGTATACTGGTTTAAACAGGATAAGACAATCCTGTATACTGGTTTAAGCAGGGTAAGATAATCTTGTATACTGGTTTAAGCAGGGTAAGACAATCCTGTATACTGGTTTAAGCAGGGTAAGATAATCCTGTATACTGGTTTAAGCAGGGTAAGACAATCCTGTATACTGATTTAAGCAGCTTAAAACAATCTTCTATACTAGTTTAAGCAAGTTAAGACAATCCTGTATACTGGTTTAAGCAGGTTAAGACACTCCTGTATACTGGTTTAAGCAGGGTAAGACAATTTTGTATACTGGTTTAAGCAGGGTAAGACAATTTTGTATACTGGTTTAAGCAGGGTAAGACAATTTTGTATACTGGTTTAAGCAGGTTAAGACACTCCTGTATACTGGTTTAAGCAGGGTAAGACAATCTTGTATACTGGTTTAAGCAGGGTAAGACAATCCTGTATACTGGTTTAAGCAGGGTAAGACAATCTTGTATACTGGTCGAAGCAGGTTAAGACAATCCTGTATACTGGTTTAAGCAGGGTAAGACAATCCTGTATACTGGTTTAAGCAGGGTAAGACAATTTTGTATACTGGTTTAAGCAGGGTAAGACAATCCTGTATACTGGTTTAAGCAGGTCAAGATAATCCTTTATACTGGTTTAAGCAGGTCAAGACAATCCTTTATACTGGTTTAAGCAAGGTAAGACAATCCTGTAAACTAGTTTAAGAAGGGTAAGATAATCCTGCATACTAGTTTAAGCAGGTTAAGACAATCCTGTATAATGGTTTAAGCAGGGTAAGACAATGTCATTGCTAAATTCACCCTTTCCCATTGATCTTTTTGGCAAGCTTGGTTGGCTTTATTGAAGGTTGTTAGGGCAAATTATACTATATGTGAGTAAAAGTAATCCTCAAAGCATTAAAAACATTAATTGATTAATACAATTAATAGTTGATTATCTCTGCAAGGTATGTTCTGCTTCAGTGCATAAAGCTGTTGTGCCAGATTAGAGTTTATACTATGATCAAAAGTAAATTTTTAAAGGAATAAAAAGAATTAATTTATTATGTTTGGATTCTCATGAGGCATAGAATTGGGTCAATGTGTGTGATTTCAGTATTTAAAATTTGGCACGCTGTCTAAGCATGCATTATCTCACAAAGCCAAAACAATAAAATCTAAGCAACTGATATATATGAATATGCATTCTGCTCTTCCTGTAAATCTGATTTTAAAGTCTATTAATGGTGACCAGAATGACATCGTACATCATGCTGAAACCTATCTCATAAAATTATATTAACCTTATCATAAACTATACCATAAGTGAAACATTGCATCAAATGTGGATGAAGTTTCGTGTGTTGAGACATTTTTGCCAACTTTATAGCTGAAAAAAAATCTCCTGTGTTTGGATGGAGATCATTTTCAGATGTCGTCAAAAAAATGTTTTTGGAGTACACAGAAAAGTTTCATGCAAAGGACAAAAAACTACTCATATTGTGAACCAGACCTCATTGGGATGAAAAAAAATCACAAACCTGTGCTGCAATTACAAATTTGCCATTTTCATTGACCAGTCAAATGATCAAGGAGATAATAAAATGCAGACAGTCTTAGTTTGTGTGTTTTACAAAAATGTAAGTGGAATATCCCCAAGAATCCTCGGAAAAACAACTTGTAACAAAGAATCAGCAGAACTCATCTTTTCATGCTTGGATAAAATATTCATAAGAGTTTTATACAAGTGTAATTCTTTTATTGTTCATAAGAAATTTTAATTTAATATTGTTTGTTTGTTTGATTAGGACTTTTAACATAGCTTAAACAACTTTTCAGTCATATCACTACAATGTCTGCAGTGAGGCCGTTGTTAGTACCATTTTTTGCAAGTCTTTGGTTCGACTCAGCCGGGGATCAAACCCATGACCTCTCGCTTCCACTGCGGATGTTCTAACCACTAGTCCAACAGAGCATTTAAAAAATTTTGAACCAACTGTATAATAATAATAATAATAATAATAATAATAATAATAATAATAATAATAATAATAATAATAATAAAGGTACAGTATGGAAATTATTAATACCTTGTTAAATCAGGTCTTGATCTTCATTTATAATGTTAGTAAATGATAATCTTTCCCTGGATTTGATTGTTAAAGAATGGTGATAGTGATTATGTTGACTACAAATAGACTTAAAATCAGTCATAGGGGTGTGATGGTATAGTGTATGCAGTGGTTCATGCCTATAATCTTCTGGTGGCAGTGCAATAAAAATACATATCAGAATATGTAGGCCGTCTGATCTACTATGATCAAACTGGTATGATCAATAATAATATTTATCAGCCATTAATGGGTGAACAATGAAACAATATTATGATTCTACTTTTGACTGGGAATTAAACGCAGTGATGAGTACCTTTAAAGGAAAATTTGGCTCCAGTGGTATTTTTTTGTTTTGAACTGTTTCAGCAAAATTCCAAAATAATTATACTGACTTAAGTATAATTTCATTGCTAAAATTTTTGGAATGAACCACAGCAGACAGAAGTGGAATTTCAAGAATTAAATACTTGTATTATCAAACCATTTCAACGGATTCTATATTTCAGAGACAGAACTCTTCCTTAAGGGCCAATTGCAATATACATGCACCTGATAACTGCTGTGTAATGATTGGGGAAAAACCCACAACATTGTTCTGTCAAGAGTTAAAAAGAGAAATCCCAAGGTTTCTGCTCAAAATAGAGTTGGGTATTTATTGTTTAAATTTAAATTAATTTGTTCATATGGATAATATAATATTCTGGAAATTATACCATACAGTATCAGTGTGGGAAGAGAGTGTATATGAAGTGTAGATATATGAATTACATTATTTACATTTTGTGCAGTTTTATATATGTACATTAGAGTTAGATAAAGGGTCTGCACCTGACACAATCAGGCCAGAAGTTTAGCTATAGAAAAGGGTCTTAAGGGAATGCTCTCTCTGAAGTCTACTAGGATTGTTTAAAAATCCAGGCTAAACATAAACAATCATCCAAACCAGGTACAATGGCAAAGGGAAACAACCCATGACAACTCAACAAAAACAAAAATGTGACATATTACCAACTCAAATTAAAGTGCCACCACCCCCCCCAAAAAAAATATAACAAGATATTTTTTACACACAATGATCTCACCTTGACCCACACCAGATAAAAAACTAAACACCAAAACAACAAGAAACAAACTCAAAACACCAAAACAACAAGAAACAAACTCAAAACACCAAAACAACAAGAAACAAACTCAAAACACCAAAACAACAAGAAACAAACTCAAAACACCAAAACAACAAGAAACAAACTCAAAACACCAAAACAACAAGAAACAAACTCAAAACACCAAAACAACAAGAAACAAACTCAAAACACCAAAACAACAAGAAACAAACTCAAAACACCAAAACAACAAGAAACAAACTCAAAACACCAAAACAACAAGAAACAAACTCAAAACACCAAAACAACAAGAAACAAACTCAAAACACCAAAACAACAAGAAACAAACTCAAAACACCAAAACAACAAGAAACAAACTCAAAACACAACCACAAATTCCACCCAACTGATCTATCATCTCCAGCTGAACCTCCAAATTCCTGAACCTTGGTAAAAAAAAAACTATTGCAAAAAAATTCTCCCAGGCCCCCAGAGGGGAATTCACTATAGTTCGACCCCATACACACCATATAATAAACAAATGCAGCACCATCCAACAAGTACACAAATACATGGAACTTGAAACCAGCCCTACCATTAAGGTCACTGTGACAAGGCACTCTGCTCTAAAAGGCAACAGTAGGAGCAGGAAACCCACCTATCCATCCTCCACCAATTCACTTTAACCCATTACAAATTCATAGGATAATAAACCAACCAATTCCAATCCAACCAGAAATAAAACAGTGTACAAAAAAGTATTTTCACTCCCCAGAATCTAACAGTATAAAGCAAAGTTCAAATGACCAACTTGCAAAGGAACCAAAACAATATGGGTATGAACCCATGGTACAACTAGGACCCCACGAAGCCAACAATAGACTACAAGAAAATAAAAACAAATCCTGCTTTTGTGGTAACTGTAAAGGGTGGGGTCACTTTACAAGCTACTGCAGGAAAAACACCGCTGTGGGGGAAACCATAAAGGACGATGCAAACGCAGAGAATGAAAGTGTGCGAACTGCACTGGTTCACACTACCCAAAATCACACCATTGCTTATAAACTACACGAGAATATGATATAGTCCAGCTCATGGACCTAGAAAAAATTATATATAAAGAGGTCAGGCATAAAATACTAAACAACAAAACCAAAAACCTGCCCCTGACCGAAACATAAACTGGAAAAAAGGACATAAAAACAACACCCATAAACCAACCCCACCCACTAGAAAATAAGAATAATATTACTTCCCTACCCAAACAAATCCCCCAAACCCAAAACTTTAACCAGCCAAAAACAACACAAGCTACCAAGACTACCAATGAAAGCTGACACCTACTCGCTAAGAGCAGTGCTCCAATACATTAACAATCTACTTGCTAAGAGCAGTGCTCCAATACATTAACAATCTACTCACTTAGAGCAGTGCTCCAATACATTAACAATCTATTAGCTAAGAGCAGTGCTCCAATACATTTACAACCTACTCGCTAAGAACACTGCTTCAATACATTAACAACCTACTCAATAAAAGCAATGCTCAAATACATTAACATGCTTATTACTCACATACTGCAACACAACACAAATGAGCACACACCCACAAATCTGGTACACCAACTAATAAAGGAGCTTTACCTTATTCACACTGGACACTAAGAAATTAAAAAAGTAACACCTATAACCCAGAAGGCAACAGTCAACATCAATCAACAACAATAGAAGATGATCCCTAAATCCATAAACACACAATATGTGGCAACTTCAATACACACAATAGCATGTGGGGCAGCAGAACAAACAACCTACGAGGTAAACTACTTGAGAAATAGGCTGCTGAAATGAACTTAGTTATCCTCAATAATGGAGCAGGCATGAGATTAGATCCCACTACGGGAGTACTCTCAACAATTGACATCACCATAGTTACAGTAAAAGTGGCTCAAATTACCTCCTGGGAAGTCAACCAAGAAAGTACCCTTGGAAGTGATCACTTCCCCATCACACTTACTCTGAACATAATGCCTCAACCTCAACCATCTAACGACACTTCAAAATGGAGTTGTGATAAGGCAGTTGGGAATATTTTCAAACCTTCCTTTCACCACTCTAACAAATCATTAAAATGACTTCAATCAATTAAACTTAAACATACTTAACATATTAACCTAAGCAGCCCAACAACGCATCCCTATGACAGCAGTCCAATAATTCATGCCCACTGTCCCTTGATGGCCCGCTGAATGCAAAAAAGCCCTCCAAAACAAAAAAAGCCCTTAACAGTCTCAAACATACTGGCAACATAAATGATTTTAAACTTTATAAAACCAGAGAAAAGGAACTGAAGATCATAATCAAAACAGCTAAAAAGAAATCATGACAAAATTACTGTACAAACCTAAACTTTTAAGACAAATGCCAAACAAGGGATAAAATTAAAGCAATTAAAGGAAAATCCAACAAATCTTCTCCCAAACTGCCCGGCAACCTCACCAACAAAGTAAAGGCCATCGGCTTGGCACTAGACTTCTCAAGGATGTGCAGCAACACCAACAATACTGCAACCTTCCCAAAACACTGCCAAATGGTCAAAAATGAGGGATCAACTCTGTTATGAAATCTATAAACATATCCCTAACAAGATGACCGAAATAATACTTAGCTTCCTCAATCTAAGCTGGCATAAGGGACAAATCCCGAAAACCTGGAAAAAAGCAGTAGTCATTCCCATACCTAAGCCATCAGTTTTAATATCAGAAACATCAATAAATAAAATATAATGCAGACTTTTAAAAGTACTATAAAGATGTCTCATCTGAAAAAAATGTATCAAAAATTACATAAAATGTTGTCTTATAAATATAACAAAACCAGACTAAACTCTTTCCCCCATTTTTGTGTGCATCTCAAGTCAGATACAATATGCACTCCACTGGCAGACAGACTATACTCATTAATCATGGCTACAGACAAATAAATAAAGGTCTTTAGTCTTTTACCTGGTTTGATATGGTAGCTGATAGTTGTGGTCTTTTACCTGGTTTGATATGGTAGCTGATAGCTGTGGTCTTTTACCTGGTTTGATATGGTAACTGATAGCTGTGGTCTTTTATATGGTTTGATATGGTAGCTGATAGCTAGTCTTTTACCTGGTTTGATATGGTAGCTGATAGCTGTGGTCTTTTACCTGGTTTGATATGGTAGCTGATAGCTAGTCTTTTACCTGGTTTGATATGGTAGCTGATAGCTGTGGTCTTTTACCTGATTTGATACAGTAGCTGATAACTAAAGTCTTTTACCTGGTTTGATATGGTAGCTGAAAGCTGTGGTCTTTTACCTGGTTTGATACAGTAGCTGATAGCTAAAATCTTTTACCTGGCTTGATATGGTAGCTGATAGCTGTGGTCTTTTACCTGGTTTGATATGGTAGCTGATAGCTAAAGTCTTTTACCTGGTTTGATATGGTAGCTGATAGCTAAAGTCTTTTACCTGGTTTGATATGGTAGCTGATAGCTAAAGTCTTTTACCTGGTTTGATATAATAGTTGATAGATTTGGGTCAAAAGTTATTTCAGCAGGTGTACACTCATGCGAATGCACAATAATTTTGATCATGACCGCCAGGAAGTCATTCATAGAAGAGATCTCTCTTATAAAGTTTATTATTATAAATGAATCAAGTTTAAATTTTATTCATTAAAAGTCATTATTACAACGTTCATTATGTTGTTTTCATACAGAAACTGTTCCCCTTGGCATAAAAAATGGAAAATCCCCACTGATTCGAAAATACCTAAGCAAGAATTTCCCCATGTGAAAACCTTGGAGAAATCACAGCATTCTAATGGCACCAAACTAATCTGACAAGGGCAAAATACAGACAAATAAACAGACACTAGGATTATTGTGACTCCTATGTGCATATTGAAGGAGTAACCTTCGATTTAACTGAAGCTGCAAAGTCACATAAAAGCTGCATTATAACTACTGGGGAAGATTTATCTAGAAAACTGACATACAATTTTAACACAAATGTATGTGTGTGTGTGTGTGTGAGTGAGTGAGTGAGTGAGTGAGAGAGAGAGAGAGAGAGAGCGAGAGCGAGAGCAAGAGCGAGAGAGAGAGAGAGAGAGAGAGAAAAATGACATGCTAAAATACTAAAGCAAAAACTGTAAAAGTCAGTAGCCTACCTGCTTTTAGTAACAAGCAGAAACATTTTGTCATGTATCCTCCTCGCCAATTAACAGCCATAAACTTCGAAGAAATTCATAAGTTATGAAATCAGAAGAGCTGCATCCTCAAAAAGAATTCAAGCATTAAAGCACATTTCTGCAATGGACCAACAGCATGGGATGTGAGGGAATTTGAAGAAATGCAACAACTTTTTCAGCAGCTAATCAATAAAGCAGATCAATAATTGTTTTATATCCCCATATCCATTCTCTGGCAGGCCAGAATGAATTTATACCAGTAGCTAAATCTTAGTTCTACAAATATGCAGTACTTTGCCTACCATAAGCTGCCTTATTTGATCAGAGAAAGACAGACAAAAGGAGGGAGGAAGAGACCCATTGGTGACCATAATACAATGCACTTTTCCCACAAGGAAACTTCAGTTAAAGCATCAGCATGACCTGTCTTAATATTTTCTTTAGTGTAGGTGGAGGAAGCTACACCCATGGAAACCATTGTATCCAAACAAAAGCTGCCGCGAGGAAATAGAAGGCCCTCAGAATTAGAATGTATTGTATTTAGTTAGGTGATGGGATTTTATTACAGAATAAATGAAACTTTTATCTTGCAGCAAATTGCTATTCCATGCCTTCCATGCAAATTGTATTTCACGTCCGACTAACAAAAAAAGCACAAAATTGAGCTGAGAAATTGGAGAAAGTTAGATGACAATTACCCCAACAATTTAATGGCTACAAGTAAAATTTTTCAGAATATTTGCTGGTCCGTGTGTAACATACAAATATGACAACCTGATCATAGATATCAAACAAGAGCACAGTAAAGAGTACATTATATGCCTACCTGTATATATGTAGCAATAGGACATGGTTGTTAGGAGATTATTAATTAATGGTCCTTTATATAGGTAATAACAGGACATGGTTGTTAGGAGATTAATAATTAATGGTCCTTTATATAGGTAGCAATAGGGCATGGTTGTTAGGAGATTATTAATTAATGGTCCTTTATATAGGTAGCAATAGGACATGGTTGTTAGATTAATAATTAATGGTCCTTTATATAGGTATCAATGGACATGGTTGTTAGGAGATTATTAATTAATGGTCCTTTCTATAGGTAATAACAGGACATAGTTGTTAAGAGATTATTAATTAATATAGGTAGCAATAGGACATGGTTGTTAGATTATTAATTAATGGTCCTTTATATAAGTAGCAATAGGACATGGTTGTTAGGAGATTATTAATTAATGGTTCTTTATAAAGGTAGCAATTGGAGTTAATGGCTCTTTATATAGGTAGCAATAGGACATGGTTGTTAGGAGATTATTAATTAATGGTCCTTTATAAAGGTAGCAATAGGACATGGTTGTTAGGAGATTATTAATTAATGGTTCTTTATATAGGTAGCAATATGACATGGTTGTTAGGAGATTATTAATTAATGGTTCTTTATATAGGTAGCAATATGACATGGTTGTTAGGAGATTATTAATTAATGGTTCTTTATATAGGTAGCAATAGGACATGGTTGTTAGGAGATTATTAATTAATGGATCTTTATAAAGGTAGCAATAGGACATGGTTGTTAGGATTATTAATAATTGGTTCTTTATATAGGTAGCAATAGGACATGGTTGTTAGGAGATTATTAATTAATGGTTCTTTATATAGGTAGCAATAGGACATGGTTGTTAGGAGATTATTAATTAATGGTTTTTTATAAAGGTAGCAATGGACATGGTTGTTAGGAGATTATTAATTAATGGTCCTTTATATAGGTAGCAATAGGACATGGTTGTTAGGAGATTATTAATTAATGGTTCTTTATAAAGGTAGCAATAGTACATGGTTGTTAGGAGATTATTAATTAATGGTTCTTTATAAAGGTAGCAATGGACATGGTTGTTAGGAGATTATTAATTAATGGTTCTTTATAAAGGTAGTAATAGGACATGGTTGTTAGATTATTAATTAATGGTCCTTTATAAAGGTAGTAATAGGACATGGTTGTTAGGAGATTATTAATTAATGGTTCTTTATATAGGTAGCAATATGACATGGTTGTTAGGAGATTATTAATTTATGGTTCTTTATATAGGTAGCAATAGGACATGGTTGTTAGGAGATTATTAATTAATGGATCTTTATAAAGGTAGCAATAGGACATGGTTGTTAGGATTATTAATAATTGGTTCTTTATATAGGTAGCAATAGGACATGGTTGTTAGGAGATTATTAATTAATGGTTCTTTATATAGGTAGCAATAGGACATGGTTGTTAGGAGATTATTAATTAATGGTCCTTTATATAGGTAATAACAGGACATGGTTGTTAGGAGATTAATAATTAATGGTCCTTTATATAGGTAGCAATAGGGCATGGTTGTTAGATTATTAATTAATGGTCCTTTATATAGGTAGCAATAGGACATGGTTGTTAGATTATTAACTAATGGTTCTTTATAAAGGTATCAATGGACATGGTTGTTAGGAGATTATTAATTAATGGTCCTTTATATAGGTAATAACAGGACATAGTTGTTAAGAGATTATTAATTAATATAGGTAGCAATAGGACATGGTTGTTAGATTATTAATTAATGGTCCTTTATATAAGTAGCAATAGGACATGGTTGTTAGGAGATTATTAATTAATGGTTCTTTATAAAGGTAGCAATTGGAGTTAATGGCTCTTTATATAGGTAGCAATAGGACATGGTTGTTAGGAGATTATTAATTAATGGTCCTTTATAATGGTAGCATTAGGACATGGTTGTTAGGAGATTATTAATTAATGGTTCTTTATATAGGTAGCAATATGACATGGTTGTTAGGAGATTATTAATTAATGGTTCTTTATATAGGTAGCAATATGACATGGTTGTTAGGAGATTATTAATTAATGGTTCTTTATATAGGTAGCAATAGGACATGGTTGTTAGGAGATTATTAATTAATGGATCTTTATAAAGGTAGCAATAGGACATGGTTGTTAGGATTATTAATAATTGGTTCTTTATATAGGTAGCAATAGGACATGGTTGTTAGGAGATTATTAATTAATGGTTCTTTATATAGGTAGCAATAGGACATGGTTGTTAGGAGATTATTAATTAATGGTTTTTTATAAAGGTAGCAATGGACATGGTTGTTAGGAGATTATTAATTAATGGTCCTTTATATAGGTAGCAATAGGACATGATTGTTAGGAGATTATTAATTAATGGTTCTTTATAAAGGTAGCAATAGTACATGGTTGTTAGGAGATTATTAATTAATGGTTCTTTATAAAGGTAGCAATGGACATGGTTGTTAGGAGATTATTAATTAATGGTTCTTTATAAAGGTAGTAATAGGACATGGTTGTTAGATTATTAATTAATGGTCCTTTATAAAGGTAGTAATAGGACATGGTTGTTAGGAGATTATTAATTAATGGTTCTTTATATAGGTAGCAATATGACATGGTTGTTAGGAGATTATTAATTTATGGTTCTTTAGATAGGTAGCAATAGGACATGGTTGTTAGGAGATTATTAATTAATGGATCTTTATAAAGGTAGCAATAGGACATGGTTGTTAGGATTATTAATAATTGGTTCTTTATATAGGTAGCAATAGGACATGGTTGTTAGGAGATTATTAATTAATGGTTCTTTATATAGGTAGCAATAGGACATGGTTGTTAGGAGATTATTAATTAATGGTTCTTTATAAAGGTAGCAATGGACATGGTTGTTAGGAGATTATTAATTAATGGTCCTTTATATAGGTAGCAATAGGACATGGTTGTTAGGAGATTATTAATTAATGGTTCTTTATAAAGGTAGCAATAGTACATGGTTGTTAGGAGATTATTAATTAATGGTTCTTTATAAAGGTAGCAATGGACATGGTTGTTAGGAGATTATTAATTAATGGTTCTTTATATAGGTAGCAATAGGACATGGTTGTTAGGAGATTATTAATTAATGGTTCTTTATAAAGGTAGCAATGGACATGGTTGTTAGATTATTAATTAATGGTCCTTTATAAAGGTAGAAATAGGACATGGTTGTTAGGAGATTATTAATTAATGGTTCTTTATAAAGGTAGTGATAGGACATGGTTGTTAGGAGATTATTAAATAATTGTTTTTTATATAGGTAATAACAGAGCATGGTTGTTAAGAGATTATTAAATAATGGTTCTCAATGACTGAACTTGATCAATGATCAAAGAATGTGTATGTGTGTGTGATTTGGATTTTTAATGTTGCTTGAATAATTTTTCAGTAATATCACTTATGTCTGCAGTGTGGCAGTTTATATAAGTGATATCTATGACTGGGGCATCATGCTGCAGACATGTAGCAGGATGTCCGACCCAGTCACCTTATCCTGATGGCTGACCCGAGTCCTAACACTAACCTGAGCGCCAAGCAGGACAGATGCTAGTACTGTTGTTCTAAGTCTTAGGTATGACTCAGTCAGGGTTCGAACCCGTGACTTCTCACATCCAAGGTGCATGCTCTAGCCACTTAGGCCACTGGAGCAGTTAGTCAAAGAATGAAGTCTAAACTTGCTGTGCAAAACCCATTATTAATTATTAACTATTGTTTATAATTAAATTTTTTAAAAATTAAATGGACACATTGACATGCATCAACATGATACACTCTATCTTGTGACTAGTATTTAAGAAAGATAAAAAAAAATCTATAAATGGCAGAAAAGATTTTGCATACAAATATCCACATTATTGTTTTGAACTCCCAGCTGGTTTTTATCAATTTCATTGCACACACCCAAAGGAGTCGATATAAAATTCATTTTATCATGAAGCCAGACTATAGTGTCAAAACAAGATTACCCAATTCCACTTCGGAGACTGTTCAAATTTCTCATCACATAAACCTTTCACAGACAAATACCATTACTGCAAATATGTCATAGTGGAAGTATAACAGTGCAGAATAAATCCAATCATAAAATGTCTTGGTCTTTAGATCAAAACAGCACATGCAGATCTGTGTCTATGTGTTCACTTGATATTATGAGGAAAAAAATGAAAGCCCAAAACCACACTATGTTTTACAAAACATCAGCAGATCTGTGTCTATGTGTTCACTTGATATTATGAGGGAAAAAATGAAAGCCCAAAACCACACTATGTTTTACAAAACATTGGCAGATCTGTGTCTATGTGTTCACTTGAAATTATGAAAAATAATGAAAGCCCAAAATCCTACTATGTTTTACAATGACAGATTTGTGTCAAAACAATTTAATTGAAATAATGAGAAGAACAAACAAGAAAACCCCTGACACCCCTTCATGTTGTACAATGGCAGATTTGGATCCATGCTGCTTGCATATAATGGTCCTTATATGCATACAAATGTATTTAAAACATTTTACATGAGACTTGCATACAAACACGAGTCCTCCATAAAAAACCAAGCCTCTTGTGAGCAAAATGAATCTTCAGGAATACAAAATAAGATCATGTACTTATAAAGCCAAGTGTTGAAATCCATCTCTTCTGATATTCTTCAGTGACAATAAAATTGACACCATTTTCATTTAAGACTAAACAAATATAGTCAGACGTATTTTGGTGAATATCCCATGTCCATATATGACTATTCATTCAGGAGTACTAGCAACAGAAAGATTTTTAAAACAGCTGCTGTTGCAGCTCTTTTGGATTTCTGGTTTTCACCATTGTCAGAACACAATGTTTGGTATGGCCATTTCAGCTGTATGTGTTCTGCATAGCCATTTCAGCTGTATATCAGTGTTTTGCATAACCATTTCAGCTGTACATCGGTGTTTTGCATAGCCATTTCAGTGATATTCTTGTGTTTTGCATATCCATTTCAGTTGTATATCAGTGTTTTGCATAGCCATTTCAGTGGTACGTCAGTGTATTGCATAGCCATTTCAGTGATAAATCAATGTTTTGCATAGCCATTTCAGCTTTACATTGGCATTTCAGCAGACATTATTGTTTTGCATAGCCATTTCAGTGGTACATCAGTTTTGCATAGCCATTTCAGTGGTACATCATTTTATATGGCCATTTTAGTTGTGCCTATAACAATTTGTTACAATTTATTTGTATGATGCATCCTTGCAAACAGTCCAATCAAATCTTGCATAGTCTTCAAGTCATTCTGCTTAGGCATCTCGGAATCTTGTTTTGATTCTGGGAGCTAATATATTATCTTCCAACTTTATCTCAAATTGTTTTTCTCCTCTTTTTCATGTTAATATTGGTGGGGATGGGGGGTGTTTAAAAGCTATATAAACAAGTCATTTGAGAAGAAAATTAAATGTACCAAGACATTCCAATAGCTTGCTTGGGTGATTTTTAATGACACTTTCAACATATTTTTGGCAATATCAATTAATTTCTAATTTACTCTGTATAAGATTTTTAATGGTAACCAGCTAAAGCCATTTGATATCCCATGGTAAATCCTGGCTTGGACACTGAATGATAATGGGAACCCTTTCGAAAATGTGTGAAAATATAATATAGTATATATTGGTTTGGCTGGCCAAGATTGATTGATAATGAATTAGATTTTATTAAAACGATTCTTTTAAGAGATAATATCCAAGTTGCAATGAGGGGGGGGGGAAGACATTGTTTAATGACGGAATTTCAGTCCTTGAACAGACAAGAGTTTGAAACACTCACTACAGGAATTAGCACCTGACTTACTGCAGAACTGAAAGCACATGTTTCAAACACATGTAGGTCTAGAAAATGCCACAATTCTGATGGTTAATACTCAACACAGAAGTTGACATCCAGGTTTCATCTATACTGATAAATAAAGGTATGATTATGATCAACTCAGAAATTTGAAGTTATTAAATTTGTAAAATCATAATGTTTGCATAGGTTACTATGGGAACTGATTTAGTACCTGTAGTCCTTCAGGTGTCAATTGGTAAGTATAAATTTTTATCTGATCTTCACATTGCATCTGGTGTTCAATTTTGACTCTGAATGAACACAGGGAGAGAAAGTATCAACATGGACTGCTTAAAAAAATCCATACTGTGAAAAGACATGCTAACCATCACTGCCCACACTGACACACATAGTAACAAAGTAACTGGGAGGGAGTTCAGACTAGGAGAGTCTTCTGTTGGGGATTGGAGAAGAATGAGAAATGAGTACATACTGTGGTATTTTTAGAGTGATAATGAAGAGAAATGTAAGGAGTTTGTTACAACAGACCAAACTCCCAAACTCCATCAACAAAGCTCAACCTTTACAGCTCATTCAAGGGCCAACCATATAAACACAACGTGGTACTTGAGAAAACCAGGTTTTATTGTTCTTTCTTTTATAACTTTAAAAAAAAAGTATTGGTCATGATTGGGTGCCACAAACTTACAGGAAAAAACTAGAGAAACAGTAAACCACTTGCTTATTACATCATGATTTAACAAATGATGATCAATACTCCATCCAAAGAGGTTAATGTAACAAATGATGATTAGTACATCATCCAAAGAGGTTAATGTAATAAATGATGATCAGTACACCATCCAAATAGGTTAATGTAACAAATAATGATCAGTAAACCATCCAAATAAGTTAATGCAACAAATGATGATCAGTACACCATCCAAATAAGTTAATGCAACAAATGATGATCAGTACACCATCCAAATAAGTTAATGCAACAAATGATGATCAGTACACCATCCAAATAAGTTAATGCAACAAATGATGATCAGTACACCATCCAAATAAGTTAATGCAACAAATGATGATCAGTAAACCATCCAAATAAGTTAATGCAACAAATGATGATCAGTACACCATCCAAATAAGTTAATGCAACAAATGATGATCAGTACACCATCCAAATAAGTTAATGCAACAAATGATGATCAGTACACCATCCAAATAAGTTAATGCAACAAATGATGATCAGTACACCATCCAAATAAGTTAATGCAACAAATGATGATCAGTAAACCATCCAAATAAGTTAATGCAACAAATGATGATCAGTACACCATCCAAATAAGTTAATGCAACAAATGATGATCAGTAAACCATCCAAATAAGTTAATGCAACAAATGATGATCAGTAAACCATCCAAATAAGTTAATGCAACAAATGATGATTAGTACATCATCCAAAGAGGTTAATGTAATAAATGATGATCAGTACACCATCCAAATAGGTTAATGTAACAAATAATGATCAGTAAACCATCCAAATAAGTTAATGCAACAAATGATGATCAGTAAACCATCCAAATAAGTTAATGCAACAAATGATGATCAGTACACCATCCGCAAAGATTAATGTTACAATTCAAATAAAAATGTATTCATGCACATTAGATTGGTACAACCAAGTTTTCCAACATGCTTAAGGGCAAAAATCTGGGTGAGTGTTGTATACACCAAAATGCAATACCAAGTTTCAATAAATTGTAAAAATTTCTTTTCAAAATTAAATTTCTAAATTATCTTGCCTGAGTTGCTACTGAAGATATGGAGACTTCAATTACAGGTGCCATTATGCTACAAAGAACAAAGAGTCAGAACTGAACATCTGGGAATCCTCCAATATTCACTGGCCATATTTTTAAAAAATTAGCACTTTCAGGAAACTCAAGCAATCATCTTTTGGATCTCTATGCATGTCCAATAACATAATGATCCTTGCTAAAATCAATTAGATAAAATATATGTAAAAATTTTCATTTATGAAAGAATAGTTTAGATAATTGTATAAAGTGCTTGCTTTAATTTTTATTTTGGTGTTTTTTTAAAAAAGACTTTTAACTCATTTTTGTCTACAGTAGGTGTAGGAATCGGTAAATACATGATTTTCCCAATGGTACACTTAAACAGCAGACTGGAGCAGGCCATATTTTCAATGGGTTTTGTTTCGGCTGGAACTAAAAGAATTGTGGCTATGGTAATCCCTGACATTAATTTCCTGCAGAGCCATTTGTTATGGGAGTGCATCTTTTCAAACATTACATGCTGGCAGTAATAACCACAAAACTGATTAAGTGAGATTAATTTGTGGGTGGTGCAGAATGACAGTTACATGTTAAAACAAGACACATTTCTCATTCCCTGTGATTAAATTTCTTCTATCACTCAAAAATGTAATAAAAACATTTTTAAAATTCCGATATTTTTCTTTTTCTTCCTGTAGAGCTTCATAAAAAATTATTTAATACATTATTGTGGATGTTGTATTATACATTGTATATTTAATATTTTAAGTTAAACTAATATCAAAGTCCTTCATACAGCTACATATTACATATCTTATATCATGGTATGCAACATTACAAAAAACACAAAAGAATTATATTTAAACATTTGTCCAAAAACATTTGATCCTCATTTTAAGTATATTATTTTTTTGTACATTTATCATTTCTTTCAAATACATTTTGATGATTTAACATCTTACCATTTTGTCTTGTCATTAAAAGCACATTGACTAAATTATCCTCAACTCAACCCAGCAAGTGGAAGAAAAATAGATGGTCCTAAAGGATGCGTGGTACTAATTCAATTCCCATAATAAAACCTATGCAATCAACATATTAAAAATTCAATAACTTAAATATAAATATACAGTCGGCTCTGCTTATATGCATGGCCTTGGGACCGATGCCATGATATGCAATTAGGCGGTGTATGCATTAAACCGGCATTCATGTCATGACGTGAATCTGGTGCAGCATGCATACTGATACCCACTGTTTCTCCAAAACAAACCCCCATATGGCCTAGTTCATTTAAATGCGACGCGATTTGCTCTGGTATCGTATGGAGGTCAGTTTTGTCAGTAGATCAAGGAGCAGATTTGTGGTCAGCGCTCCAGTCTTAATCTATTGAATTTAATGACCAGACTGGATCTGATTCTTAACGTGGGCAATGCGAGTTTGTGTTAAAGCTAAAGAGTGTTAAAGCTGTCGACCATGCTTGGTTAATTATTATTGTTGTCTACTATCGCGCCTCCTGGTGATCAACAGAGAATCAGAGAGCTAATGCCGTCTTGGAAATATTTATGGTTATCTACTATAGCGCCTCCTGGTGACTAACGGAGATCTAATAGATGTGAATCAGAATCGGTTTCTTTTCATTTTGAAAGGAACAATTTTGAACAATGCAGTTATCCAAAGCAACTTAACACATAATAATGCATGTTCGGACCAGAAAAATGTATGCAGTTATGCGAAATATAAATATAGACGATATGCAAATGTCTGACATTGATGTTCAAGCTATGCAATAAAGCGGAATATGCAGTTATACGATATGCACATATCTGATATCTGGAGCCGACTAAATATATATATATATATATATATATATATATATATATATATATATATTAATGGAATAAAAGTGTCAGGACATGAAGCATTTCTGTAAGCCTATGAACAATTACAAAACTAAAGTCAAAACACAAGCTAAGAAATGTTTCAACTGTAATAAAAACATGTAATAAAGTAGCTGCCCATCTGACCATGAAACCGCTTTGATCAATTAACCTAATTAACAAATGAATTAAAAGAAGGTGTGGTCACTGGCAGAAATAAAAACAGCTGACATGATCCATGACTTATGATCAAGCTCAGACTTTCCAAAAGTTAAAGATAAATGAAATACAACTGTTCATCTTTAGTCATCTGGCAAAATTAAATAACCACTCCAATAACAGTAAAATCATCAGCATGACATCAAGCTGTGATTGCAGGCTTCATTTACATCAAGAGTATACAAAGGGAGACAAAGCTTAATTATCATTAAATTTGATCCACTAAAGTGACATAAATCGTTTTTTAACATGTATGCAGGTTATTAGCGTTTTATTATCTTTTCCATTTAACTAAACTGGGTTTACATTATTTGTGATAAAGCAGTCAACATTTCTGAAAACAGTTTCACCGTTCGTGCATTCTCTCTATACATAATGGCACATTTCCCTATGAAAACTCTTTTGGACGAAGTCAGTTTGGTCTTTATACCTATAATAGCAGTACAAATAATGGTATTCTGCAATTAAATTTGAGAACCAATCTCTGTAATATGACTCATTTTCATATTTACAGCAACCATTGCAACACTTGCATTCACAGTGCAATGAATTTTTAAGGAAAATATGCTGATCTATCAGAATTTCGTAGGACATAAAATGTATACATGTATATTTTTCTGGGATATGAAACATTCTGTTCAGATTTTCAGAGGTCAGATAATATTTTCCAGATGTATATTTTTCTGATGATACATTCTGTTCATACAGACAATCTTTACATTAAGAAACAAAACTGATATTTGAATTAGATCAAGTTTGAAGACAAACTGGTGGCATTACAGAACCAACTATCAGTTTTAGAAACAAGTGTCCTTTATTGGCAAGCAAGTGTATAAGCAGGATCAGAATACTGACCAGCAATAGACCATTTCATGGTGACTTTGGTGAACTTCGTAATTTGCTCTGAATTTTTATCATGTGGCGGGTGGTCAGCTGACTGCAATAGCCACTCGATAGGTGGTGGGCAAATTATGGCAGACACTTCAGAATCAGCATCAATTTTCAAACTACGTCAACATCATTTATCAAATTGTAAGATGCCTATTCAACAGCAATGCTGCTGCAGATATTGACGAAATTTAATATTGGAATCATCCGTCTTATTTTCTGGAAACCAGGGCGGATTTCAAAGCCATAAGAGAGAGTAGTTCTGAGTTGTTTACATCTGGACATGTACATGTAAGTAAGAAAACAGTGTTGAAGTAAACAAATTACATCCTGTCAATCAAAAAGCAGGTTATTCAAACTATTTATATGCATCTGAAACGTCACTGTAATAAGTGAATTTATAGTTTTGTTTTTGAAAGTCTGTGAATAATTTACATGTAAATTTCAATCATTTAATTAGCTCCACTTGCTGGATTTGGAAAAAGCTGAAAATATCTGCGTCACCGGTATTCGATCTCTATAACATTCACGGACAAGTACACAACTATTTATCAAGTCGCAATACTAATACATGTAAAATCATCTCTCCATGGCAGATGATGAAATTTAATGCCACATCCTTGATTGGAGTGACTTTTGCAACCACTGACGATACAAGTAGCGGGTTTTTCTTAACGTTTTATCTAAATATTTCTGAACAACAATGGACGATAATTTGGTATGTACATGTACCCACCAGCGTTTGATTGGCTGCAGTATAAAGTGACTCAGGAGGTTATTCAGATAATTACGGAAAAACTTGGTTTAATCTGGTATGAAATGGTCTATGGTCTTGCTGGTGCATTGATACACAATCACAACAATACAGATATTCATTTTGAAAACAACAAATTTAGTTAAATTAATACGGAGTACATGTACACAAATTATCTGGATAGACATATGAATATATATTTTTTTGTGTCTTGACATGATGGTATGCTCTCAAAGATGGGATATAATGACCTACATTTACAAAGTAGATTACGGGAATTAAGCCTTATCAGATACTGATTTTTAAATATATTTTCTCTATCAAAGCCAGTTTCTAGAATACATTAACATGACATTATTATGTCTCAATGAACAAACAAAGAAATTTTGGTTCAAGATGCAGGGGCTACCTTCCAAGTTCAAAAATGGTTATAATTCATTATAATTTTTATCAACTTTTATAATTTTTATCAAACATTGTAAAAATCAAACTTGATCTAACATGTCCGAGGTTAATGTTCATAATCAATTTGGTTTCAATTAATCTACGAAGGTTTTCAAACTTATCAAAATTTTGACAAATGCATGGATGTCATTGGGTTAATTATTTTATAAGTGATTTATGTACATGGATAAAATAATAGGCACCCTTAGTTAGTTCAAGTCTAACTATGAATTTTAAACTTTCTATAATTTATAACATTTTCATAATTAACATTTACAAGCCCACATGTTTGGAATTATCCTTTTCCCCCCAGTTATGTTATCTTTTAAAGCTACTGATCAGAGTATAATAATAACATGACTTCATCCATGGGCCTCATTTAATGGAAAGGTCACTGCCAATAAGACCTAAATAACCTGTAGGGAATTATGAGCAAGCTGTATGGTAATAAGCAGTGCCAGATTACCTGGTAGGCATCTTTTTTTAGGGGCCCTGCAACAATGGATCAAAATAATATTGATTGGAGATAATTTGCGAGGGGGCCCACAAGATTTTGAATGCCTAAGGGCCTCCACAGGATTTAATCCAGCACTGGTAATAAGTCTTTTAATAGCGAAGTTTCTCCAGTTCTCCTGTCAAACAACCAGTAATGATGCAACGAAAATACTGGCTGAACTTCCTGAACCAGTCCCATGGTGACTGACTCATTATATGGATTTTTGTAACTAAAGTTTGAGGACTGTCACACCTTAATATCTTCATGCAGTGATTTAAAAAAAAACTTAACAAAAGTGATTAAGTTCAATTTAAACAAAATTCATATATTACAGCTACACGTTAATATTACACTATACATGGCTAAATTTCTGCACCATTATCGTGTAACTTTGTTGAACAAAATTTTGCAGTGTGACCCAGTCACAGGTTTTGCAATACTGTCATTTTTTTTATTCTGTATTGAGATATTCAATTTTGTTGAGATGAGACCTGTTCATGAATATCAGGGGGAAAAAATTATGCAATCCAGAAATAGTCCAATTCACAATACCAGGTAATCTAAATACCTATAATCTTATTGCACTTCCTACCTGTTACCATAGTCTGTGGTAATGCTATCAGCTAAATTTCCAATATCCTAATGGCTTGGGCTTATCCTGTAGTAATGGTGTTTAGCTAATGGATAAGAAAAGGGTTTTAAAAATCTGAAGGTGATCAAGCAGGCATGGTGATTAGATTTTGTAATCTCTCAACCCCTTTTGTGCCAGGTTTGTGATGTACTTTAAGATGAATTTTCAGATTTCCTTTGACCTCTCCAATGAGGAACTGATTTATTGATTGATGCTTAACAGCATATTAATGAAAACTTCGTTATCATGATGCAGCATTCGGATACTGTGCTGAGCTAGACGCAGCAAAGATGCCCACTTGGCCTGATCTTGGCAGGATTAGAACCTAGTCTTTCTTGTTGCATGACTGACAAGCTACCCACTGAGTTCCTGTACTTGCTTTGCCCTTTGCTGGGAAATATTATGTCTCATTATTATGACACAACCAGTAGTTTGACATATATGGCCATATTACCTTGAACAGGCACTAACGCTCAAAGTAACATGGTCATAACAATATATTTCAAAATCAGGAAGGACAAGGAGCAAAAGTGGTACATGTGATTACAATTTATTGATGTATCATGGGCACCAAAAAATAGTGTAGACAAAGATATGATGTCACATAAAGGTTACAATAGATCTGGGTTTACTCTACTGCAGTATCACTAATTTTTGGGCGGCATGCAAAATTTTTGTTGATTTCATTGTTGCCCCAAACCATGAATTTAAAGACCCAATGAAAATGCAGCAATATATGATAAAGAAGCATGACACCCAAGACCACCAATTCTCTGACCATTTCATTTCTAGAGATCAACAAAGCTCATCAATAAATCAGCATACTTTCTATACTCTGGGCTTAAATATTACCTTTTACATGTGTCTTTTCATTTTATCCCTACTCTTTTTACCTTGTTTCAACACACACTCACACACACACACACACACACAGAATCAGAGAGCTGTAATTTCCAATCTCTGCCATAAAATTACATCTTGTGATAGATCACAGAAGCAAGAAAATACGTAAAGTAATCAAACACAATTATTGCTGAAAATGAAACAATGAATCATAAATGATACTAGCACATGTATATGAAATATAGATTTATTAATTATTTAACTTAATTCAAGAGAATCCGTTGTTGAAATTTAAATCCTCATTAATGCTCATCTCGTTTTAATCATTGGATACTTAATTTTCAACCAATAATATGAACATAAAATATGGGAACTTTTGCATGAAGCAAAAACACTGTCTATACATGGACTGATCTAGACATGTTTTATGAGGAGCACTCATGCAGGTGATAGTATTCTACTGTAGGGACCACTATTTTTTTTTTGTAGCAGCAATGCTTTGTTCATATATTTTCTTAATTTTGGGTATTACTGGATGTTAGTCATCAAAATTAAACACCATCAAACTTTGACAAGTAAAACATTGAGTTTAAGTACTCATTTTACAAAACCAAGAAAACTGAGACCACAACAAATAAATGCTACTACAGTATTTGCTTGAAATCATAAATAGATTAGACTGCATAAATTCGGATCTACCAGTGCGCTATACAGTGACAGACTCTCTGCTGGTAGATGGATACTCAACTATTAGTAAGCATGGAATATCAATGCGCCACAAAATTTGAACTTAAAATGACAGCTTGGTTTTCCAAGAGTTCCTCAAATGGGCTGCTTTTTTACAGACTGAAATGAATTTCCAGGAATTCCAGATAAGACTATTTCTTTTGAACTGCTGAGTGATGAAACCATTTTATAGTTTTCAGCAATAACAAGATTTTTAAAATTTGCTGTTCTCGCAGCCTTATGATTAGAACCATCTTCATATAAAGCAAATTTAATGCAACGAGTAGCAGTAACCAGACTAGTTTACCATGTCCTTAAATAATCTGACCACAAATGTGTTGTCTTCTCTTAAAAATTAGTTGTGTTTTTTACCACTCTTAGTATCAAGCTAGCCATTATAAATTTTTAAATAAAACATTTAGCAAATACTTCCAACAAACTTGCGGTGTCCCAGGTATTGGAGATTATTATTATTTAGAACGATGTCTAAATGTCCGCAGAGAGAACATATTTGTTTTGGTTTGTGTTGGTTTTACTGGCATTATTGGATATATCATGACAAGGAAACAAGGGAGTCCAAGTTCTTTAACCAAGGACCCACCCAGGCCAGCCTTGGATTTCAAGTCTGATGCCAAGCCAAATGAGCTACCTACCATGACTCCCACAAAGAGGAAGAGATTGCTAAACAAATGGTGCTTGCACTGGATGGTTTTTGTTAGTTACATTACCATTTGTCATTTGGATTTCAAATTGAGAGATTTTTCTGGAAGATAAGGCAGACAAGCTTATTTAACAACACTTACATCATTAATCAGCCTTTCAGATAGAAAGTGCTTTTTGAAAACCAGTCTGAAAATAGAGGCTATTTCAAGTGCCATTTATTTCTGGCCCTATTTCAATTTATTGCCAAATGCAAACACACTTTTATAGCCAATTTTGATGAATCTGTCATAACCTGATGATTGGACTGGTTAACTCTGAAACATTTATTGATCTCAAACACCAAAAGCAGTAGCATATTTCTAAAAATGTTTGTTTTGGCAAACATAATTCTCCATCCACATAATAAACGTGAATTCCAGAAAGTCGGTTACAGCCAGTCTGATAAAGAAACATTATCCAAGTTAAACTGGAATAGCCATTTTACTATCTGCATTTTTTTGTTAAATGCCTGCAGCTAGGAATTTGCTGAAACAAGTCATTTTAAGCAATAGAAAAATCATTTCAGAAGTTGTTTAAATAATTGTACCACTTGAAGAAAAGCAATTTCTTATATTATGGATCTTTCTTCTCATCTGTTTTCTAAAAACTCCATGCATAAAAAGAATGCTATTTACAGATCACAGAGGCCATATTCAATATGTCAGCTACCAAATCAAGATTAATCCGTGCCTGTTTTCTATGTACATCTGAATGATCCATTGATTAGCGTTTATATATAACATCAATAATAATAATAATAATAATAATAATAATAATAATAATAATAATAATAATAGCATTGCCTTTATTCTATGATGACGACATATTCAGCATTAAATCTACCACATACATATGGCCCTCATAAAATTAATATATATATATATATATATATATATATATATATATATAGAGAGAGAGAGAGAGAGAGAGAGAGAGAGAGAGAGAGAGAGAGAGAGAGAGAGAGAAGTTAAAGCTTGTAATCACACTTTAAAAGTGTCAAAATAGGCTTGTAAATTAATAAGCTGATATACATTTTAACCATAAAAAAAAAACAAAAACATGGAGAGAAAAAAATGAATACACATCTGGATATCATTTGCAGTGAGCCAAAATACAGTCATTATACAAAGACTTCAATTTACAGTAAGAAGTTGAATTTCTAATTTCGTTTCAATAATATCTCCTAATCATGGACATGGTACACAGTGAGAAGCATTTTGAAAGAGCAAACTCATGGCATAAAAACATACTGTCTGAAAAAAGAGAACTACCGATACAAATAATAATTTGCAGAAAAAGTTGGATGGCTCTTAATTGTATTGACGTTATCAGTTTCTTCCCTAATCATTTAGCCGTATTATTCCTGGCATAATGGACTCACAGAATTCAAATCAAGAACAACTGACTGCACAAGTTAACATTTATCTGTAATTGGTCAAATCAGTCTTCTACTGACCAACACTTAAATAACCATACATATTTCTATGTAAGTTGTGTCCATCCAACCACAAACAAAACAGACCCATGTCTGTCTTCATATAATGTTCTACTAATTAGTTCTAATTAACAGCACAGACCTTAGGAGCTAATGCCTCAGTATACAACAGCCGATCTGGATCTATCTGGTTTGCTGTTCAAAATAATTATTAAGCAAGTACATATAGTACCTCGATTCTTCTGCTTGCAAATGCAACCTTCTGATCCTCAGATGATTTTCTGCCTGCTTTGGACAGCATATCAAAACTAATGTTTTTTTTCCTCTGTTTTAAGAAGTCTACTGATTATGGAAGTATGTACCAAACTGAAGTATTTTTTTTATTCTCATTTAAAGGAAGTCTAATGCATAACAAACTTCCATTACAAGGAACTTTGTTGATATATTAAAGAACAACAGCTTAAAAAAAATACAACGAACTGTACTAATACATTAAAGAACAACAGATTACAGCACAAGTAACTGTATTGATAATGAAAAACAGTTTACAATACAAGAAATGTTATAAATAACTTAAGAATAACAGCTTAAAGTACAAGGAACTCAACTGATACATTAAAGAACAACAACTTACAATACATGGAATGGAATGTTTACATTAAATAATGCGGCCCCGAGTGGCCGAGTGGTCTAAAGCGCTTTCAGTTACATATCACTGCCATCTCACCTCTGTCTGCATGGGTTCGAGTCTAGGATTTGGCCAATGTGGGTATGTGAGAAAGCTGGCCAGTAGCTTCTTGTGGGTTGGTAGTTCTCTCGGGGGTTTTCCAGGTTCTTCCTCCACCATTACTACTAGCTGCCATGTATAGCCTATAGTGTGCTGAAAAATGGCATTAAACCATAAAAACAAACAAACAAACATTAATTAACAGCAGCTTACAATACAAGGAACTGTACTAATACATTAAAGAATAACAGCTTGCAATACAAGGAACTATATTTATACATCAAAGAGTAATAGCTTACAATACAAGGAACTATATTTATACATCAAAGAGTAATAGCTTACAATACAAGGAACTAAATACATCAAAGAGTAATAGCTTACAATACAAGGAATTGAACTGATACATTAAAGAGTAATAGCTTACAATACAAGGAACTGAACTGATACATTAAAGCAAGGGTCTCAAGCATGCAGCCCGCCAAGCCGTATTCTGTGGCCTGCAAAATGATTGACACCACAAGGTGTCATGAAAGATCATAAAGGTGGTCAGGCCTGTGGAATATCGAAAATGGGCTCATGTGGCCCTCATTGTGGTTTGAGTCTGAGACCACTGCATTAAAAAATAACAGCTTTCAATACAAGGAACTGTACTGATACATTAATGAATAACAAAACCTCCATTAGATGTCAATATTATTATTCTACAGAACTGTAAAATCCATTACTAAAACATCTGGCAGTACTAAAACCTGGGAAAATGCGGTATAAATAAAAAACAATTAGCAGCAATCATACACCCAATTTAAAGCCAGTCATGTATTCCTAGATAAGCCCTAGGAGCTAGCTAAGCAGATAGTTAATGAGATGTTTTGGATAACCCCCACTGTCACAAGCAGCTCCTGCTGTATATTACTTGATGAAGGCTCTGCTTTAGAGTGTAGCCTGATTTTAGTGACAGCCAGCTGAATATTATGCTGGTAAGGCCAAACAAAAAGTAGGCCAACCATCCATTTCTCAATGCTAACCCTGGCACTCCCACCCCCCATGGCTTTTCTTTTTAAAAATCACCCCCAAAAAATCACATTAAATGCATATAATGTTTTTTTTTTAAAAAGCCAACAAAAAACCCACCAACCAACATACCTACCCTAATTTTAAAACCAGTACAATAGGAAATACACATTTATTTTCTTGGATTAATGGTTTTCATGTTTTCAGTGGGCTGCAATATCTTTTGTTCACCATCTAGATTCACAATATCTACATTCTGCTGATATTTTGTGATCTCTCATGGGATCATCAATAGCTTTTCCTGTTAACTGTACTCTGCCCACACTGAGTATGGGTGATCAGATTTATTTCCTGTTAACTATACTCTGACCACACTGAGTATGGGTGATCAGATTTATTTCCTGTTAACTATACTCTGCCCACACTGTGTATGAGTGATCAGATTTATTTCCTGTTAACTATACTCTGCCCACACTGAGTATGAGTGATCAGATTTATTTCCTGTTAACTATACTCTGACCACACTGAGTATGAGTGATCAGATTTATTTCCTGTTAACTATACTCTGCCCACACTTAGTATGGGTGATCAGATTTATTTCCTGTTAACTGTACTCTGACCACACTGAGTATGGGTGATCAGATTTATTTCCTGTTAACTATACTCTGCCCACACTGAGTATGGGTGATCAGATTTATTTCCTGTTAACTGTACTCTGACCACACTGAGTATGGGTGATCAGATTTATTTCCTGTTAACTATACTCTGACCACACTGAGTATGGGTGATCAGATTTATTTCCTGTTAACTATACTCTGACCACACTGAGTACGGGTGATCAGATTTATTTCCTGTTAACTATACTCTGCCCACACTGTGTATGAGTGATCAGATTTATATCCTGTTAACTATACTCTGACCACACTGAGTATGGGTGATCAGATTTATTTCCTGTTAACTATACTCTGCCCACACAGTGTATGAGTGATCAGATTTTTTTCCTGTTAACTATACTCTGACCACACTGAGTATGAGTGATCAGATTTATTTCCTGTTAACTATACTCTGACCACACTGAGTATGAGTGATCAGATTTATTTCCTGTTAACTTTACTCTGCCCACACTGAGTATGGGTGATCAGATTTATTTCTGGAAATGACAGTAATTATTCCAACTCTTAGATGCAACCTGTAGGTGTATGTGCAGTTGATAAAATTAGGAAAACCAAAAGGTTTTTAAAAAAAGCAGACATTTAAGGCACAACACAAGCCAATCCCACTATTTTAAAAGTCCTCAAGGTAGAAAACCATGTTCTTCTTTCAGTCATTTGTCTTAGTGACCTTGAGCTTTGTCTTTTTAACCTCAACATTTAAAAGCTTCCGTACCCATAATGCAAGCCAACCATAATCTGTGCTAGGCTTATGATGTCCAATGTTGTGCAGAAACCATTTTTTTCTGCTTTTATTCAGTGACCTTGACCTCTGATATGCTCATCCCAAAATCAATATACTTTCACCTTACATCATGTGATGCCATGCACAAAGTTTGATTGACATTTGTCATGCAAGACTAAAGTTATGAAGAAACCATTTTTTTAATTTCTTTAGTTTCAGTGATCTCAACCTCTGACCTTTTGACTCCACAATGGATAAGGTTCTTACTTCCTTACAATCAGTGCAAACCATCAACAAACACACACCTCCACAATGTTTTTAAGGAAACAGAAAAGAATTTAATGAAATATTTTGGCCTTTTGAGCATGAATTGCCTCATAAAGTGTAGACATGTTAAAATGTATTCCTTCTCGACAAATATCATATACTACCTTTAAATGTTACCAGCTGAAATGTTGTTTTTCAACTAGAGTATTGCACCCTATGATTTGACACAATGCTGCCAATGACAATTCTGTTTGCATCAATGTGTATTGTACCTTGTTTAACAGTTGGTTTAATCCAGACCAGCCTGCTTCTGCAATTGTGTTTATTAACAGCAGCAGCCAAATATCACAATGAATCAGCAAGTATTTCTTGTTCAAACTTAAAAAGCCTATTTTCTTTCTGTCAAATTAGGCACAAAATGTAGACCAGGTTTTGCCAAGTCACCATTATAATTTTTCTTATTTTTAGTAACAGAGGCCATATTTGATAAGATAACATCATCATATAAAGATCAAGTGATGATGCCACAATGAATGCACCATGCCTTACATAGAGGATCTCAGATGAATAATGATTTAATACTGAATTTATGAATTAGCTTTTGCAAGCATTGGTGAGGGGATTACATGCACTGCTCCCCCTTCCTTTGGGACCTCAAGACACTTTAAACACTTTGACGGAATAAAAAAAACCACATAACACAGTCTAGGAGGATATCAGGCATGTTTATATAATCTTATGCATTAACAAATATTAATTGCTTATTATGACCAATATATTTGGTGGAGGATGAACCTGGGAAAAGCCCAGTAAGAAGCATAATCTAATGGAAAGCTACTGAAAAGCCTTCTCACATACCCGAGACTCAAACATTGAGGCAAGATGTCAGTTATCTGTAAGGGTGAGCAACCTGGACCATTCTAACATCTGGGGGTGGGGACCCTACAAGAATGTAATGTAATTCTGTAATCCGTAACATGTGTATACTCTTTACTATCAAAACAATGAAACCAGGTTCCATGTATTGGTCTGTTGGTAATGTACCCAACCCAAAAAGAAATGCAATGATATTTTGGTATTACTGATACAAATATCAAATACACACATTAGAGTACTGCTAAAAAGAGAAATACTAAAGCAATTTTTGCACAAAATAAGCTTAGGGATGATCACTTGTGAAATGTGGAGGAATTTAGCTCTCTTACAAATTGATTTTCTCAACAAGAAACATGTACATGCTGCTGTGTTTATTACCTATCCTCAAGAAAGGGCTGTTACACTTCAAAGTATGGGAACAGGTACTTCATCACTAATTGTCCATAAACTAACTGCTGAAAGAGTATTTAGAAATTCATTACATTTGCACAGGTTTAAAGATCACTGACCTATTTTATCAAATCTACACATAAAGAGGTATGTTGGTGAGTGATATTTTGTAGTATGACAGTTTTCCCCAACTGATATATTGGCAGGTTGGTGAAGGAAGATTTCACAAGGTCTTCTATACTTTCAATGACTATTTTTTACTTACACAAATGATGATGATGATGATGATGACTTAATTTATTGAGCCCATTTGGTCAACTGACTAATCTTCCATGAGGTCTTCAACCATTACACACACACACACACACACACACACACACACACACACTATGAAAAACTAGATAATTAATCTATTGCTACAATAAATGTACCCAAAACTTTACAAATTAGTACATTTAGAATTCATACAAATATTATTTTGGGGGCCCCGAGTGGTCTAAAGCACTCTCCATTCCAGATCACTGCCAATCTCACCTCTGTATGTGTGGGTTCGAGTCTCGGATTGGCCAATGTGGGTATGTGAGAAAGCTTGCCAGAAGCTTCTCATGGGTCAATGTTTCTTTCTGTGGCTTTAGCAATTTTTCAGTTATATTACTATGATGTCTGCAGTGTGGTAATTTATAGAGATTAGCATTTGAGCAACATGCCACAGCCATGTAGTATGATGTCCCAAATACATGTAGTCAGATTATCCGGACACAAGGCTGACCAGTCTTAACACTAACCTCTTAATGCTCAGCACCTTGTGAGGCAGCTGTGAGGACCATTTTTTGTAAATCTTTTGTATTACTCAGCCTGGGTTCAAACCAGCAACCTTCTGAATCCCAGGTACATGCTTAAACTACTAGGTCACTAGAATGGTTAGTATCAGCTAAAATGCAGGAAATATGCTAGTATTTTATATGACAAATACATTTCAGATGACAAGAGAAGAATACAAACATAAATACAAAAACCATTACACAGATGCCAGTAGAGTTCATGGTAACAATATCGTGATATGTAGAGAAATATCAATATTTTGGTATCAATATAATCTATCAATATTTTGGTATCAATATAATCTGTCAATATTTTTGTATCAATATAATCTGTCAATATTTTGTATCAATATAATCTGTCAATATTTTGATATCAATGTAATCTGTAAATATTTTGGTATCAATATAATCTGTCAATATTTTGGTATCAATATGATCTATTATTTTGGTATCAATATAATCTGTCAATATTTTGCATCAATATAATCTGTCATTATTTTGGTATCAATATAATCTGTCAATATTTTGTATCAATATAATATGTCAATATTTTGGTATCAATATAATCTGTCAATATTTTGGTATCAATATAATCTGTCATTTTGTCAAACCATAATGTGGTCTTCAAGATATGTTGCCATTGTAGGTTAAACACCATTTCTAATGCAATAAATGGTGGCTAACATAACTTGTGGAGGAAATTCCCAAGAAAACTTAACCCTGACCTACAGGAAGGTACTGGAAAGCTTTTTCACATACCCACATGGACAGAAGAGAGATGCAGTGATTAGTAAAGGCAAGTTTTTAGACCATTCAGGGCCTCTGATGTACAAGATATAAAATGCAATTCATAAAAATAATTACAAGTACTGGCTGCCATTTTTTAAGACCAGGAACTATATGAATCTAATTGAATTGTACACTGGGTTTTTTTCATACAGTACCATTTTTCATTTTCAGTTTCTTTTAATATCATGACTACTTGTGTTTAGATAAATGAAGTACCTTGTACAGTTACTGAAATATGTAAAGCTGAATGTGCTTTAAATGAAGCACATTGTACAGTTACTGAAATATGTAAAGCTGAATGTGCTTTAAATGAAGCACATTGTACAGTTACTGAAAAGTAATAAGTGGATGTGCTTCAATGACTGATTTTATTATAGCATTTAACGCCATGTTTTCAGCACAAGATAGGCTAACGATGGCGGCCAGTATTGACACATTATACCCTAGTGCCGCGTTGACAGGGCAGGAGGTAGTAGCCTACTGCCATGGTCTGTAGCATTGAGGTCATGCATAACACACTAAAGTGTGTGGCATTATAGAAATGTAGAGAGATTTAGCTCTACAATGATACCAAATAATCTGGACCTTTTAGTTGCACTACAAAATACAGAGTGAAAAACTTAATATTTTGGACCTGTTTTTTTTTTTTTCTCACCTAAAATTCACCCATGGTCAAAATCCAGTTTTGTGTCCAGATTTTAGATTTTATGGCCTCAGATCTAAGGCAGACTGGTCTGAAGAGCACACAGACAGGTGAACCTGTGCAAAAAGTAGGATAAGGTGGACATTTTGAATAAAGAGTCTTCTCCATATGAAAATTATAGGTCCGCGAGCAAACTAACCAATAAAAAATGTTTTTTTTTAACACATCTAGGCATTTGGCTAATGGAAAATTGCTTGGAAGTCAATGTATTAGGATGTATTCAGAAATAGTCCCAAAAATATGTTTCCTACTCGCATTTGATGTGAAAACAGCAAAAACCTCCAGGGGTTAATGGTGGAGGAAGAACCCAGGAAAACCCTGGAAAAAGAACCTGGACCAACCACGAGAAGCAACTAGCAAGCTTTCTAACAACCTATACACTGGCTGACTTGACTTGAACCTATGCAGAGGTGAGATGGCAGTGATCCATAATGGTGTGCACTTTAGACCACTTGGCCACTCGGGGTCCCTTTAATAAATGAAGTAATTTGTACATTTATTAAAAAGTATGAAGTGGATGTGCTTAGACAAAACAATTTGAATGCACAAGTTGGCTCATCATACATAAAATGAGCACAAAATATTTGTCCTCACATTGCATCAAAACCTCTGTATCACAATTTGCAGAGTGTGGATAGATGGCCTACACATGACCATGCTAGGGTCTATCCTAGGTTGTAATAGTGTGGGATTTATGTTGATTTTTAAAACATCATGCAAAAATCAATATTGCAAAAATAGCACAGTATATTTTCAAACCCCATTTCTGTTTCTTCACCAACACACACACTCCACCACCAGCATTCAGAATTCTTTTAAAAAATAAAAGCTAGAATTTACCGTAAAATTTTTCATTACATGATGGTCTGAAACAAGAATTCATATCAGAATTTGTTTCCTTGTGTTTCATTTAAATTACTTTTAGTAGTGGTGCAGACAGATTCAACATCTAGTGTTGAGTTGTGGAAGTATTTTTACTGGTTTTGTAAAGAATCTGTATATCATTTTGACTGGTAAATGGTTACCTTGGTAACTATACAACAATAATTACATCAAAGTTGCAAAGGTTACAAAAGAGAGCTCTGGTACTTTAGTCAGTTGACAAAAAAATAGCACTGTACCCAAACTAAAAGCAAATATATATTTTCCTTTTAAACATGAAAATTACCTGTGTTTCTTCTCCTTGAAGAAAATACATCTGAATTTTCTGTACATCACTACTTCAGAATCCTTTCAAATGATGACACATCAATTGGTTTTCCCCATTTGATAAACACAGCATAATAATAATTTAACTTGAATCTCCAATTACCCCTAACTCATACATGATGATCTGTACCTGTGAATACTTTAGCCAAGTATTCCATGGCATTAGTCTATACAAAAATTTAAAGTCATGGTATTATATACATATTAAATCCCATAATATATGGTCATGGTATTGAATCACTTCTTAATAAGCTTATGAAGACACATCCCTTTTGTACATGCAACTTGTCATAATGGTTGGATTTCCACTTAACTGCTCAATCAGATAATATGCTGTCAAAAACCTCCCACAGGTATTTCATTCAAGCTACTGTATAAAGTGGCCAAGTCAGCCCAGTCTCATTGTCTGGGTGTGGATCATATTTCAGGTAACTGTAACACCTGGTTGTTAATAGAATTACTTCACATAAGGCAATTAGTGCAGCCATGCAGCATTTTAATCAGTGCTTCATTTAATGGTAATGTCAACATTATATTTAAATTTGTGCATTTCAAGCTGCCTTTCATGAAAATGTCAAGTTCTTAGAAACTGAAGGTGATGGTGATGAAAAAGATTGGGAGATCTTTCAAAAATGACAACACAGATCAATTGTTTGTATTCATAATGTTATATTTTATACAAATTTGTGTGCTTTTTTGCTGCAGTATAAACTCACTATAACAGACTAAATCTTAATCAGCACAGCACCAGATTTTATGTCAGATAACTGTAACACCTGGTCACTGATAGAATTACTGCACATTTACCACAATCAGTGCAGCCATGCAGTTTTTTTTGCCTGTAGTTAAATTGGTCATAAATTTTTGTTAAATTTATACATAAAAATAACTTTTTTTGTATTAAAAAATGTCCAGTTTTTAGGATATAAAGCTGATGAAGAAAAAACTAGTCTGATTGTTTTATATTTGCAAAGGACTGAAAAACCACAACTGTAAAAGAATTTATCCACAAACCAAAGATTTGACTTCTTCTTTTCAACACAGTTTTGATGCCATCTTGTGCAATAAGATGATTTTCAAGATTTGCATGACAGCAACCATATATTGGAAGTAAGAACAGTACAACTTTTATTTAGTGCAAAAGTGACATCATGACAGGTATCTGGTCAAATTCCCATTATGAAATTACCATTCCATTCAAACTTTTCAAGATGACAATAATAAGGTGGCCACACTAAATGTAAAATATGCACAATATTAATTTAGACACAACTAGATATCATAAATACAAAGTCTTTCAGTGAAAAGCCTATGTACATATCACAATCCATTCAGGGGCCCCGCATGGTCTAAAGCGCTCTCCATTTCGGATCATCTCACCTCTGTGTGGGTTCAAGTCTCAGATTCGGCCAATGTGGGTAACTGGTATGTGAGAAAGCTTGCCAGTAGCTTCTCGTGGGTCGGTGGTTCTTTCCGGGGTTTTTCCCAGGTTCTTCCTCCACCATTAATACTGGCAACATGTATATCTGATCAAGTGCTAAAAATTGGTGTTAAACCCTACAACAACAACAACAACAATCCATTCACTAGGAGCAGCTTTCAATGAGATTTTCAAGATGGACACATTGTCTATCTGATTTTGCATAAGTTTCATTTAGGACCAACTAAATATCGCAACAAGTCTTAAATAAAAATTAGGACCAACTAAATATCACAACAAGTCTTAAATAAAACAAAAATTTTATATTATCACATACATTTCAAAATATTTACAAGTAGTTAATAAGCTTGCCAGTGTGTTAGTATTAATATACATGAGAATAATAAACTAAACCCAGTATGTTACACGCCACCTTCCAGAAAATTATGACCAATTATTAATTCAGTTTATTAATAAATTTTTCAAGTGACCAGTATTTATTTCTTTTTAAAAATTCCACACAGAAACCTGCCAACATTGCTACACCAAAATCCACTAATACAACAACAGAAGTTAATTCTGTCACAACTATACATGAAACCTAACATTATTTACATATACGGTACTTGATTATCATTGTCTCCAATTAGTAAGTGCAGAAAAATGCATACATTTCTCTGAAAAACAGTAAACAATATGCATGCCATGTCAAGTTCTTTTGATAGAAACCAATTTTCTTCTTTCAGTTTCAATGACCTTGACCTTTGAGGATGCAATCCCGTTTCCTACCTTAAATGTAGCCAGAAATTATGGGTCGTGATTTGTGGCTTAGGACTTGAATTCTTTGTAGAAACCAGTTTCCTCTTTGGCATTTCTCTCTGACCTTGATCTTTGACCTTTTACACTGCAAACAATAGGTATCTTTCAATTGCAAAGTTTCTGCAAAGGGGCCTCAAGTGGCAAAGAAGTCTATATGCCAATTACATATCTTATTCTTGTCCATGAGAATTGAAGTACTGACTTGATGACCAACATGGGCGAGAAAACTTGCCAGTAACTTTCTGTGGGTTAGTGGTTCGTCCTTGACCCAATATACTGGCTGCCAAGATTAGTCCATAACAGGCTGTCAAGCAACATGAAACCCAACAAAACCCAAAGAAACCAATAAACAGGTTAGTCATGACATGTGGTTACAAAACTGGAATAGTTTTATACAAGTCAAATTTGATTCCTCTTTACATGAGACCATGACTTTTGGCACCAAAATAAAGGGAAAATACCTATACAAAACTAAAATGCAAAATAAAATGGGATTCATATCACTTCAAGCTTATCTATGTTCTAGTGTAATATTCTTATTCTGGATAACGTAATTGTGAAGTGTAGAAATCAGGAAATGAATGCTTGTGTTGATACACAAGACCAAAATAATTTATGTTAAGGACAACAAAAACATAAAGTCCCAAGTATCATGGAGAAGTACCAGTATATTTTATATATCACTCCACAGTACAAAATGAAAATCAATACACTGACAATGGTACTGTTGTTAAAGATAATGACTGCATACTCATATCCTGTTTGGTTCAATACAAATGGAAAAACTAAACTCGATCAGAGCAAAATGAGCAGCTATTTTTAAAATCTTAAACAGATCTAGAAGCATTCCAATTGATTCATTAATTATTAAATTCTATGTGATGTTCATGACTAAGAACTCCATGTTTAACAAAACAAATATCCAATACAATTTCACATGCTACATATTTGGCACTTCCCAATATTTTCCTAAATGATCTATCTACACATTCCATTTTCTGAAGAAGAAAAAAAAAAAGGGAAAGTAAAGGTTACATTGTTTCAAGCAATGCAATATCCACCATGCTACAAAAATAATTCAGAATAATGTAGAATTGATATGGGTCTCATAATTTTACTTCATCACTTTTAAACAATAGACATGTCTTCCAAATGGATGCTTCACAATCATCCATGCACATGAAGAACTGCAAAATGAAGAAGCAAGAAATGTTAATGAAATTTATGTTCCAAATTCTCATTATAATTCATTGGTTTTTAAATGGATATAATGCAAGAGTTCCTATTCTACAACAAGCTTTCTCCCAGTATAAAACAAATCCATTCGGATTTGATATTAACTCAAATTCAAGTCAATATCATCCACCTCCATGTGACAAAAATCACTGCTGATATGATGCAACTGAAAAATAAAACTTCATAATAATTTTGCTGCAAAAATGTAAAAATAATGTTCAAAGAATTTTTAATGTAAAACCTTATACTAAATTGGTTTCATTTGATGTAGTCTTCCTGAAATTATGAAGCAAAAATAGGACAAATTTCTAAAGTTGGCAAAATAAAAGTCACCATCTAAGCAATCAAACTAAAGTCTAGTCAAATATAGTATCAATGCATAATGATTTTTAGCATGAAAAAGAGCTTTAAATAAGCCACATGTGTACGTATTTTTACACAACTTAAAAAGTTTGACAAAAATACACAAAGAATATTTTGCATGCAAATAACTTAACAAAACCTTGACCAAAGATCACCTGGCTTTGAATAAATACAACGGTAATGATAATGAGTTTATCTTAGTACATATATAATCCAAATTTTATTCCTCATTTACATAAATCAAAGTCACATCTGCTGGTATTACATATTTTAAAACAATCTTTATTTTCAAACTGCAAGAATAATTATTTACAGTATTTGTAATAACAATCTAACAGAAAAACCAGCATTCTAGAATAATTTAAATGTCTTTACAGTTAAATGATTATAAAAATTGTTAACAATGAAGGAATCACCTATTTAACATGTGAAAATCTGAAATAGAATAACACCTATTAAACATTGATAAGACATGGAGAAATGCCCATGAAATGGAATAACTGCAACTGATATTTATAAGTACAAGTAATAATGTGGGAACTAAATGGAAAATCTTCCACAAACAAGTCTGTTAAGCCAAATATCGATGCTGACGAAAATACTGCAAAAGAGCAGCTTTTGATGTACTGAAGCAGTTTATTGGATTTCAGATGAAAGAGAAAGTAACTGGTGGTTAGAATGTGGTTTAAACTGAAGTAATTGATGGTTAGGATTAAAATTAAAGAGAAAGTAATTGATGGTTAGGATTAAAATGAAAGAGAAAACTGGTTAATAACCTGTTAAGTGATACAAATCTGTTTCAAGTTGAAAGAAACTTTGTTAGTCTGCACTTGGTTAATACTGAGAGAAAGTATCTGACCAGAAAATTATATTAAGAAAACATTAAACTCATCATGATGTTAATTTTAGCTGCAGATGTGATTATAAAAAAAATATTATTCATTTCATGGTTGTTCAAAATTAATAGTGTCCCCGAGTAGCCGAATGGTCTAAAGCACTCTCTGTTACGGATCACTGCCATCTCACCTCTGTCTGCATGGGTTCGAGTCTCGGATTCGGCCAATGTGGGTATGTGAGAAAGCTTGCCAGTAGCTTCTCATGGGTTGGTGGTTCTTTCCGGGGTTTTCCCCATGTTTTTCCTCTACCAATAATACTGACTGCCATGTATAGCCTATCTTGTGCTGAAAAATTACGTTAAACCCTAAAACAAAAACAAAATTAACAACAACAACAACAACAACAACAATAATAATAATAATAATAATAATAATAATAATAATAATAATAATAATGTAGCAAACCCAGTGCTTTTTTAATCTGCTCAAAAATTGTTTTCCCATGTATTTAATTAAAACATGTTCTACGAGAATTAAATGGACATTGGAATTAACAGCATATATGCAATATTGAGTTTACTATTCTTTGCAATTACTACTCTTGGCAACTACTTCAGGTAAAAGCCTAAAAATAACTTCACAGGTGTGTGTAGTTTACCTGTGAATGAACAAAGGCAAGGGATTCATTTAATTTACTAAGAATAGCTCATTACATATATGACATGCAGGTACCTTATATCTCCCATTTGTGAAGCTCTAGTGTTTCTAAATAGATATCTTAATTAAACAGCTCCTGTATGACAGATAAATTATGGCAAATTGAATTTTCATTCTTTTGAAAAATTATTAAACGTAAGATGTGCATTTATGTCCGAGAATCTATCGGACAGAAATCGCGTCTGATGACTCTTGGCAAAGATTTTGTGAAAATGAACACAGCGACCAGTTTTTATGCCACTCTAATGTTTTAAACATTTTTTTAAATCTTTACAATCTGTCTCATCAAATTTCAAATTCTGTTTGATTTAAAGAAACTCTGAGAATGGAACATTGAGATCATGAAAAAAGGATATAAAAGTGAAGAACTTGGAAAGTATGTTTATTTTTTAAAAAAAAAGGAAACTCAATGAAGTTCATTTAGGGCATCTGGGGCAAAAAGTTATTGGATCTAGTTATAAACTTGTTATACAGAAATTTGAAATCACCAGAACGAACTATCAATCTTCCTAGAGAGAAACCCATTTAACAAGTTTCCAACAGGTTTTCAAGCTGACCAAACAACTATTAAATCTTACTGATAATACAGCTCATTGAAACAATGCACTAAGAAACTTGAACACATTTTAAAATGATTTTTTAACAACATTAACTAAAATGAATTATCGATTTACTCAAATTTAACCAGTTATTCAAAACAAAATTTTAATCCATTCACACAAGTTCTCATCTTAAGATTCAAGCAATTTTATTTTGAATTCCTAAAGATATTTCCATACTTGTTACACCATTTCAAATATTCATCCCTGATACAAAAGTCAAGTAAGATTAACACTTGTTCATGTGAATTGGGCCATTTGATAACTGCACTAGGCCTGACATAAGCTTCCAGAGTAAACTGCCACCTGTCAAACTGAAATACACCTGACAGAATGAATTCCAGCTACATTGACATATTAATTAAAGAAAAACAGGGATTTGGTTTTAGTTCTGCAAACCTTACTTTCTTGAAGAAATCAATTAAACCTTCACAAGGCAAGAGTTGTGAATATTCAAAGAACTAATTAAATGAAGAAAACTACTGTAATGTTGTATAATAGACTTGCTTTGCATCTCTGTGGTCCCAGATTATCGCCTGCATATTTAAGACCTTCCTGCTGTCTGGTACAATTGAAACTTTAAAATTTAAGTAATCTGTGTGAACAAATGGCTTGAATGACTATGATATCAGCCTACTCACATGGCAGCTTATACCACACACTACCGATGAAATAGAAAGTATCAAGCATAAAATATGTATATGTACAACTTACTTGTTTACTCATTTCATTTTTCATTCATTGATTTATAATATTTTCAAACTCAAATATCACCAAGTGGTCCATAACATTGTCACCTTATGCTTGTTTCAAACTAAAATGAAAGTTTTCAACGTTAGCATGGAGCCTGCTCAATGTCACTTTGGAGCCCATTGTGAAGTGGTGGATGCAAGACCCACACATCAATACATACAAAGCATAGATATTAAAAACGTTAAAATTAAAAGAAACAAATATTTTTAAAAAAACACGTTTTTCAAGGTAAAATAAAAAAAAACATTTTTATCATCTATGATAAAAAAAAGGTAAAAACTTTCTGTCATATGCAGCCAATGTATAAAATGTCTTCGAGGTACCCAGTATTACTGGTATACCACTGTATGCTTTTTTCATGTGTACACAGTGCATTTTTGCTGTACCATTATGTCAAAAGGTTATGGAAATAAAGAAGTAATTTTGTTACAACTTTAGTTATATTAACAGCGTGTTTTCAATATTTATAACAAAGTAGTTCCATTATCATTACAAAACAGCTACAAACTAATGGTGAATTTTACAAATACAATTACATGTATGACCCTTGAATCCCATGCATTTCATACCAATGTGGTAGGTAAATGGAATGTGGTAAAACATCTGGGCCAAAACTTACTTTCAGATTCAAAAAGAAAACAAAACAACAACAAAAAAACTCATGTCATCTTTACCGGTAACTTATTTACTAGCATATGTGAATGTGTTATGTGTTTGTATTCCTTTTAAAGGCTAAAATCATAGTGACAGGGGAAAAGGAACCGTGGCAGACCCAAAGAGACCTGGCGACGAACAGTGGAGAGAGACCTTAAGACCAGAGGCCTCACCTATTAGACCGCCCCTGCAATAGCTGCCGACAGACGGAAATGGTGCTCCCTTGCTGTTGCCTCAAGCACCAGACGGCGCAGAGAGGATTGATTGATTGATTGAAATATTTTCTCATTTATTGAGTTAGTGTTTTTTATGTTTGCTGACCCTCTCTGATAAATATCTTGCCAAGGTATCTGGCATCCTAATCAGTTTCCTTGCCTATTATACTAAGTGTATACAGCTTGAAAATTGTAGGCTTCAGTATCAGCACTTCCTATTGTTGTCAATAAGCTCTCCAAAGTTAGCTTGATGCCTTTCATGGTATCAGCTATTATGTAAACTATCTCATCCCATTTAAGTTACAGAGTTTGAAACTCTTACAACAGTTAACATACACATAGCAAATAAATCTACTACAAAGTACTGACCATTTCATTTTTAAAGGGCTGGACCTTGCTGTGATTTAATTTTGAGCGAACTATTTATTTTCTTTTCTTTGATGTCCAGACAAGTTTTTAAAAAACTAAAATAATGGATATAATATGGTGTTAATTCTGGTATAAATCAGAGCAAGATATTTTCTCAGCTATTGACAGATGAAAATTAAACAAAAATTGTTACGGGCCTGCCCCAGAACACTGAATTGTTGGTCTCAAATATAATTGAGGTATATTGTATACTATATTCTGATAGTATCACTGTATGTTCAGAAATAATGCAGTACAAACATTTTTGCAGAACCCAACTCTAATATGTCTTTCTAATATTTCCACACCCCAAAAATCGATTAAAAATGGAGGGAGGGAGGAAATAAGCCTTGTATTTCAACATTGCAGAAATGCATAGAATCATCCAGAGCTGTAACTGAGCACAAACAGTACATCACTGTTGTGAACTACATACATGTACAGTACATCACTGTTGTGTGAACTACATACAGTACATCACTGTTGTGTGAACTACATATAGTATATCACTGTTGTGTGAACTACATACAGAACATCACTGTTGTGTGAACTACATATAGTATATCACTGTTGTGTGAACTACATATAGTATATCACTGTTGTGTGAACTACATATAGTATATCACTGTTGTGTGAACTACATAAAGTACATCACTGTTGTGTGAACTACATACATGCAATACATCATTGTTGTGCAAACTACATATAGTATATCACTGAATACACCACTGTTATGTGAATTACAAACATCACTGTTGTGTGAACTGCATATAGTACATTACTTTTCTGTAAACTACATACAACACATCACTGTTGTGTGAACTACATACAAAACATACTGTTGTGTGAAGTACATCACTGTTGTGTGAACTATACATACTTGCATGCTCATATCTGGATGCCATGTTCACGTTTAAGTTCCATACATTTTTAAATGCACGGAAGATGATAATGTCAGAGACCACTTGGTGGCAATCAAGTTTGAAATTATAAATCAATAACTGAAATTAGTAAGTTTTGTGCATTATTTATATCCTTGATACTTTCATTTTCAACATCAGCAGGGGGTTACAAACAGGTTTCCTAAGGCTGAATAAATAATTTTATGCAATGAAACTTAATTCATATTTTGAATAATTTTAAATGTCAAAAAAGGAACAAACAGTTGCATGTAAAATAAAATTGCAGTTTCCTTCATACAATTAGTGCAATTAGTGCAATATTTTGGGAAAATCTGCAGAAAGTTACAAATAATATCGACTGAACAAGCACAATTGAATACAACTTTTAATTTCTTTTAAATCTCATTCGGTGAATAACAATTGTGAAATGTCCTTACATGTGGAAAACTATAAAATGCAATATGTGTATGTTGTCAACTGGTACCTAATGTGAGATACATACAGTAAGATGACATCAGTGAACATGGTCAATCAAGACAGTAGTTCAGTATCTGCAAACTTTGCATCCATATTACATTCTTAACCAATGGCAAGGTTATTAATTAATTTCATATCTTTTGTGAAGAATTTCAGCCAACAATGCTGCTAGAAAAGTGATTTTGCTATATTTTTTTATGTGCATCAGTTCATATAAAACTTCATGCCTGCTATTCATGGTTGTTATGCAAGTCTAACTGCAAATGAATCTGTTTCTTGGGGGACATATCTTTTTCAAGTTTGGGGGAGTTTTAGAACAATAAAACAAGACAAAGAAACTGACAAAAGATCAAATAAACAAATTAAGGTTGAAATACAAATTTCAATGTTAAATCATTTTTAAAAATTGATGCAAGAACACCTAAGGTACATGTCCTGGTAGGATCCATATCACATAGTACTCGAGATATTATCATTAAAACCACATATGACTATTACAAGTACTCCTACATGTCCTGGTAGGATCCATACCACATAGTACTCGAGATATTATCATTAAAACCACATATGACTATTACAAGTACTCCTACATGTCCTGGTAGGATCCATACCACATAGTACTCGAGATATTATCATTAAAACCACATATGACTATTACAAGTACTCCTACATGTCCTGGTAGGATCCATACCACATAGTACTCGAGATATTATCATTAAAACCACATATGACTATTACAAGTACTCCTACATGTCCTGGTAGGATCCATACCACATAGTACTCGAGATATTATCATTAAAACCACATATGACTATTACAAGTACTCCTACGTGTCCTGGTAGGATCCATACCACATAGTTCTCGAGATATTATCATTAAAACCACATATGACTATTACAAGTACTCCTACATGTCCTGGTAGGATCCATACCACATAGTACTCAAGATATTATCATTAAAACCACATATGACTATTACAAGTACTCCCGTTTGGTACACACACCCATTTAGTTAATGGCGGGACAATCAGATCTACCAACACATCGACATGTAAGTAATAAACATGTGACTATTCTGCCAAGGCCTGTGAGCTATATCTATAAAATAATTTAAAAAAGACAGCCTTTGCTGGATGGTGGTTAGCATGCCAGACTCACAACCAAAAGGATATGTGCTCGAATCCTACAATCGGATCAACCATGGTCAGCTACTTTGAAATATCCTTGTGTTAGGCACCAATTGCCTCGGCACTAAATGACCTATTTGTGTAGCTATGCTGTATGAGACCAAAATAAAACTGACTGGCACTCATATAGAATTATATCCTCAATCAAATTACAGCCTTTGTAATTCTTAACGCGAAAAAGCGTGATTTAGAACATATTGTTAGTAACAATTCCTCTCCCTTAACCATGAACCACAACATTTTCTCTGATACTGAAAATTGGAATTCCTAAGGTTATCAGAACTTTTATTGATACATGTCAGATATCTATTATTAGAGATCCTGATTTTTAACAATGCTTCATGTTACATTTCCTCCAAGTTCATTACATCAATGAACAACTTCTGACAACACAAGGTTTGTGGAGAGAATTTAAGATAGGACTTGCAGTACCAATTCAGTTCTCATAGTAAACACCATGCAAACACCATTAAATTAAAAATTCAATAACTTAAACTATCTGAGTGCTTATGGTCAAACCTATATTTATCAGCATAGATGCATCCTGGATGACAACTCAAGATAAAACGTATATTTATCAGGATTTGGAGACAGGTGCAGTGGTCTGGAGAGAAGTAAGCATCAGGCTGTAGGAGTGCCAACATATGGTCTAAAGAGAAAGTCAGGATCAGCCAGTGGAGAAAACATGACATAATGTTGTCAAATGATGAATCACTGAGACTAGCTACATCTAATCTTTAGTGTGTGTGTATTAGATTTGTCATGTAGCCTTAACAATTTTAGGTTTATTGCTACAATGTCTGCAGTGTGGCAGTTTATAGTGATGTCTATCTAGCACAGGGACATCATGCTGCATGCAGACATGTAGCATCATGTCCCACCCAGTCACATTATTCTGACATCAGGCCATACAATCTTAACACTAACCTCTTAATTCTGAGCATCAAGTGTGGCAACTGCTAGTACCATTTTTTACAAGTGTTTGGTATGATGCAGCCAGGTTTGAATCCTCAACCCTAATCTTTAGTATAAACAATTTCACAAAATGATTCCTTTATTTATAACATTTTACATTAGAAAGCAATTGAAAAGAAGGAACAAAAAGAGACAAATTAATGTTATATTGACTAAGTTAACAGCTGCTTTAATTCATTTAATAGAATATGATCAATACATTCAATTTATTAATTTGTTTCCACAGCAAGCCTTACCGAGACTGCATTGGTTACTTCTCTAACCCAAACATAATTTTTAGATTAAAACGTTGTAAATCTATAAATGTGCCTATTTATCTATAGATAACATGCCTCCTTCAATTCACCCACCCTAACATTTCTTGAAAATGAGAACTGCAGTAGCACAGCTGTTAGAGCATCTGACTTATAACCCAAGTGTTGTGGGTTCAATACCCACTGAGGCCAGCCTAGATTTGCTGCCTCAGTGTATCCTTTAGAAAGGCATTTATTTCCCATTTGTTCAGCATTTATAATAAAGCCACTGATCAGTGTACACCCTACTGATGCAAGATTGAGAGTAAAACATCGATTTGGGGTCAGAATGAGTAAAAACCATGCATTAGTGACGCAGTTCAGGGTCAAATTAAAAATTTAAAGGTCTCTGATGCACAGATGATGGTAAAGGGAAATAAATCAAAATGATAAAATGTACTCCGAGGCTACTTAAAAATGTCATGGGGAAGATGCTGAACATACAAGGAATTGAATAAAACAACAAAGGCAGTCATAGAAAATATAATTATTTTGTGCATGTTGGTTGAATGGTCAGTGATTCTGTAGAGATAAACGTAAATACCACAAACACACATCTGATAATGTTGTTATGTATATCTATATTATGTGTAGTATCATTCTTGATTATGTTATACTGTAGGACAAGTCAGCGTAACAGTGTTTAGATCTGTTTATAAGTTTCAAGGCTGAGATGTACTGTAATTCAAGCAAACATCATGTGAGGTCATGGGTTTCATAAAAGGCCAAAATGGCCTATATTTTTTATTAGCTGTGTAACCTATGCGAGACTGGTTATTGATTTCACGTGTAATTACACAAGTCATTAAAAAGTCTTTATGTTTTAGTAATTATGACTAAGAATTCTAGACAAGAGAGTTATTATGTGGAATTAGGCATTCTTACTAATATCACCAGTCTTGGAAGAGTTATAGTGAGAGGATTCATTTCTTTAATTTAATCATTCATTGAAATTACACTGCTCAATTCATTCAGTTTGATTGGAACAATAATTGGAATTACTGTGAATTCTTTAAAGGTCTTTTTGGATTTACAGCTATCACAGGATTAGTGAGATTTCATGTAAAGACATTTTTTGAGATTATATCATAGTGATTCTTCTGTACTGTTTATACAACTATATTACTGTCCATCACTCATAATACCTTTGAAGCTAAATCTAACCACTTAATACTTTGGAAATGATAGAACATTTAGAACATTCTAATTCAATTCACACTACTGTGTTATTTTTACATAATCTCTTTGTATTTTAGGGCAATAATTCTTATTTTATTTTAAGACCATCGAGTCCTAAAAATGTATACTATAAATATAAATCCTAGAACAGACTCTGCAACATACAACATGCAATATATAAAAACTTCCTGCACTTATTCATTGCTGCAAGTTATACTGGGTTTGAACTTGAATTCACCAAGTAGCAATTATAATTCATTATTTCAAACTGTTCATCTAGCTTAAACTATCCTTCAAGGCTTTTGTTCAGAAATGGATGTGGGGATAATTCTTTCCATGTCATGAATAAATATCCAAATTAAGCAACCTCTAAGGAAAATTTACCTTGGTTTATTCTTCAATCCTTGGAAAGACACGCAGGAACGCCAACGCTTGTAATTCCCCAACTGCTTAATGTTAGAGGTCACTTGATTGGTTGGTTCCAGAAAACTCTTACAGCTCTGTGAGACTATTAATTTTGAGCTCTGGGCCACAAGTTCAACATTTTTCTTTTCTTCCACACTTAAATTCTCTGCATTTTGTTTTGAAATTTCTAGGAAGTCCATGTCTGAACTCATGATCTCTACAGAGGTCATGGGTACACTTGATATGGCATCTGTTTCTGAGATGGTGCTTATTGTGTTCATCTTTATTAATCAAGACTCTATTTCACTCTCATATAGTGAAATAAACTCCAGTGTAATTAAACCCGACAGTCACGAAGATTGTCAATGGTAAAAACAAGTTGTACATACTGTGCGAGCATTCACTTATCCCACGTATTTCTTTTTATGAATTTCTGAAAAGATGAAATCTTTCAGTGATAAATTCATGGATAAAACTGTATCGGCAAAAGATGAGCTTATTTTCTTCACAAGCTGACCATTTTACATTAAACCTTCCAAATTCATTGTTTAATTATCTTCTCAAAATACAAACAAAAACCTTCTGTCCTTGTATTAAATTAATTTGTAAATCTAGACCTTTTCTGTTCTGAATTAACTTTATACAAGTGTTATAATTTGCTTTCTTACTTCAACATCTTTTGATAAAAAAGATTTGTTAAAATTCCACTCACTTTATAATCAAATCCCAAAGATGATAAATGCAAGAAAAGCATTATAGGAAACAGGAAACTTTTAAGAAAAAGCATTAGGAAATGAATGTTGTTCTTCCCATTTAAAAGGAGAGATTGGATATTAATGCAGTAGTGCATTTAAGAGTAACATCAAGTCAGATCAACTTACCCTGAAAAAGCCCATTTCATTTTCTGACTCTTATCTTTGTTTTATATTGCATGACTGCAACAAAACATATCAACCATGCTTCAGCTGTTGACAAGGACAACAAGTCCACTCAACATCTTTTTCCAAGATAAGATTTCCGTTCATCTGTACAATTTAATTTCCCATGTTTAAAATTTCTTTTTTTACAACAGCATAAAAGCAAAAAGAACAAATTATCCAATAACATTTTATTCTGCTATTCTAGTCATAAAATCAAAGCCTTCCCATTCTAAGCATATTTAATTTAGTAATTTTAAAAAACATGTGGTATGTTAAATTGAAACACTTGTTGAATGCTAGTCCTTGTCCTAGACATGTACATGTAATAATTTGGTCAAAAAGATAAAAACCTGAATAAACTTGAAAATTACCTCAGATTGATTTTATCATTTACTGGCTAGTTTTGTATCAACGACTTTTTAAATATCATTCATCGACACTCATAGCGATCATTCCATGAATGTTGCAACACCAACCTTACAAGCTTTCCATAAACACTGTATAATTCATCCAGATCTCCACCCTCTGATCATAGCACAACAACTGAGGCTAATGTTTTAAACTCCCTTGATCTCCTTCCCCATGACTTATCTACGCAGCTGTATTTTACCTAACACACTGATTTGTATTGATCCATCATTAAGCATCGGATGAATATCTGGGAAAGTCTCTTGCAATACCAAAAGCATGTCTAAAAGGCAATTTGACTTGTATTTTGCTCAGTGAAGTTTGAATAAATGCAAGCTGTCGAGTTGCATACTATTTTGAATTCCAAAGCATCCCTGCAGAGATCACAGAAAATCTCATTTATTGAAGGTACCACTTTATTGAACATGATCTGACTTGTGAGGAATGTTCAAAACAGAAACATCTCTGTAGCTGCAGAAAGTCATTTGTAAATTTTTATCTATTGACAAGTCAATTGAATTCGGCTTCACTAGAGAATGACGGCCAAAGATTTAAAAATTAAAAATGCTTAAAAACCAAAAAATGGACAGTTATTCAATGCCATCTCCTTGATGCATATGTACAGCCTTCTAATTATCTTTTGCAATTGCTGGCCCACAATTAAACAGCAATGCAAAGTCAATACAACAATTAATGCATAAATGCTACATCGATATCAACAGAAGATGGCAACAATGATAAAGCTGGTTTCTGAGCTGGTGCCTGCAGCTAACGTAAAAGTCATGTGTGTGTGTGTGTGTGTGTGTGTGTGTGTGTGTGTGTGTGTGTGTGTGTGTGTGTGTGTGTGTGTGTGTGTGTGTGTGTGTGTGTGTGTGTGTGTGTGCGTGCGTGCGTGCGTGCGTGCGTGCTAAGTAAAAACCTTGACACTGAGGCTTATGGATTGTGGACAAACAGGCAAGTCAAAGTGATCATTATGTTGCACTTTGCCAAAAATGACTGCAATACAAAATACACTCTGAATAATAAATGTATACACATTTTATTTTACTTGGTGAAGGCCTTGTGTACTTTTGCTTACAACTCTAGTAAAATTTGCCATGACAACACAGCATGCCAAATTTTGTTTTTAACTTTCATATTCTACTTACTTTTTCACCTAGTCAAGTGTCAAAAAAAAGTCTTTCTGGTTAAAATAAAATATTGCATTTGACATGAAAGAACATATTATAAATTGTAGTTAGAATTGTTATCCACAAAAGAAAGACAAATTGCAGAGATTAAGCAATCTACCATTGTTGTGATATTTTGAAATGTTTGCACATATACTTTCAGGCAGTTCATATATTTTCAATGCTGTCTATTGGAGACAGTTTTGTTATTTTTTTAAAATTTCATATCTGAGATTTTGTCTATCAGATGTGTCTCTCTTTGTTGGATCTACAACTTCAGTAACCATAAAATCTATGAAAAACAATGCAAACAACGATCATAAATTCAAGTATTGGTGGTTAGAGTGTTGTGGTGGTGGTGGTGTGAAAACAGAAAAGCAATATGTGTGCCTTGTCCAGATGAATAAAATCTTAACTGCAGGATCTAAAGATCTGCTTTTAACAAAGTCTAATCTAACAACTGAATTGAATTTGGGGATTTTGAGTGACTGACTTGCTTTGTTGGATTTCATTGGATTTACTCTGAACACGTTATTTTATTGTCTATAGCACAACAAGGAAATGGGAGCTAAGTGCATTTCCTGAGGACAAAAAAAAAAAGGAATCAAACCCAGTCAGGTCTGATTGCAGAGCAAAGCCACAACCCCTGATTAGGAATCTAACACTCTAACAACAAGCAGTCCACCTCAGTTCTGAATTATCAAATTTGTTAAATTTTAACAACTAGAAATTTATTTCTGCAAAATAGAGTAATTTTTCACTTTCTTTAGTTTTTTAATCATTCAGCTGAGAGATATGTATTCATATAGATGTGTTTTTAAAGTTGTAAAATTTGATATCAAGAACAGAACTGTATTCACATGATATGCACACTTACTTGTTAAACAGAGGCTATAATTCTAATTCTGCCAGAAAATGCTAAAAAGTAAACTTTCCTTGGCTTAATCCACTAAATATTTCAAAAGTTTATGAGTGGAAATTAATGGCAAAGCTCAGAGTCAAACATGGACCAAAACTCCAAATTCCAGGTCTTCTTAATGTAATGACTAATTTCAAATTTAATTCCAAATTTAATTTAAAACAATGACTTTTAAAAAATTTAAGCAGAAATTGAAGGCAAGTCTGAAGTCCATCAGGGATAATAACTGTAAAACTGCCATAAAACAGTAAACTAAGGACAGATGATAATGGCAACAATCCCACTGATCTACTGATATAAATTAATCCTAAATTTTAGCTCTACCACAAATTTTGCAAGGGTTACATGTCAAACAATTGGTACTTAAAATGCTATTTCTGTTAACAAAAAGAAGCAGGGGCCCCGAGTGGCCGAGTGGTCTAAAGCGTTGTCCGTTAGGGATCACTGCCATCTCACCTCTGTCTGCGTGGGTTCGAGTCTAAGATTCGGCTAATGTAGCTATGTGAGAAAGCTTGCCAGTAGCTTCTCATGGGTCAGTGGTTCTTTCCGGGGGTTTTCCTGGTTCTTCCTCCACCATTAATACTGGCCGCCATGTATAGCCTACCGGTATATTGTGCTTAAACCATAAAATAACAAATAATAACAAAAAGAAGCTATGACAAGTTACTTGTTCTCTTTGAAACAGAATGCTTCATTATTGTTTAAAAATGATAAAAGTAGCTGCAATGACCAAAATTTGACATACGAGAAGAAAAATGTAAATTAAATTAACAAGTTTGCAATAGTAAAAGTTACACAGGTCATTCAACACTATTTCAGTAACAGGTGTCACTTTTTTAGAATTTGATTCTTGCATACCTTTAAGTGGCAAGTATAGAATCACATCACATGGATTCTTGTACATCCACATTCCTTTGGAAGGTCATTATTTAGACACCCTGAGAAGTGCGTACGACAAAAATCAAATTTAAAGTACTTAGACATTTTTGGACGAAGTTTGGCTCTAAGGAAGCCTAAGAATAGTGATTTCCTCACTAAACAAGAAAGCAACCAGTTGTCTGTCTTGTGAGAAAGAAATACAGGGTTTAGTGCTGGATACACAAGTTCTAAAGTTACCAGCATTAAGGAAACAGTTTTCCGAGGAAGAGGGAGACTCGACAGTCTGAAGACAGAGTCTCCCACCCCCCCAAAAGAGAAGTGATGAGTGAAATCCAGAAAAAGGGAATAAGTGATGAAAAGAGTCCGGAAAAGTGACAAATGACAATTTAAGTCCGAAAAGAGGAAGTGGCAAGGTCTGAGTAAAATCTAAGAAGTCCAAGAAGGACAAGGCAGTCAGAACTATGAACAACTTAAGGAAATAAGAAACGCTGGAACACATACAGTCAAGAGGAAGGTGATGTAATCAGTCATGGACATTGCGCTCATGTCGCCACTCGTTATGATGATGAAAAAAATCCAAATGAGACACTTTTAAATCCTTTTGATATAACTCAAGTTGAAATGAAATTACCATTATTAATTTGTTTGATTAAATTTGTCATTTTCCTGGTCTTAGGAGGCTCACATTGCATTATTTCTTTTCAATAGTCTTGCCTAGTTCTCTGTTGATATTCTATCTTTCACTCTCACCGGGTCATAATATTGAGGGAGGTCATTCCCTAGATAACATAGGTAAACCCAATTAACTATCCCTCTTACTAAGAGGGAAACGTTACAATAACCAGTACAGGATTAATAAGCATGACGATACAAGAAAAACAAACCTTTTTGAAATAACAATTTAGTGTTTACCACCACCCACCCCCACCCACCCGTAAAAACTACTCATTATTTAAGTATTGATATTGTATGGAAATGTATAATACAGGAAATAAAATCATATCTTTTTACTTATATTAAATCTCCAAGTATGAAATTATGAAATGTATAATACAGGAAATAAAATCATATCTTTTTACTTATATTAAATCTCCAAGTATGAAATTATGAAATTTATAATACAGGAAATAAAATCATATCTTTTTACTTATATTAAATTGCCAAGTATGGAGTTTATTATTATTTTGATTATTACTACTGTATTTTTATTAAAAGTTTTAATATTTACCACCTTCAAAAATGTATAAATATGGTAATATTAAATGTAACAAAATGGAATTAAATCTTCATTTATTTAATTGACATAAAATCATTTCTTGTATATTTGAAAATTGAAACTTTCAGAAAAAAAAGTTTTCTGATTTGTTTCTTTGATTAGGATTTTTAATGTAGCCTTAAAAAATTTTCAGTCATATCGCTATGATGTCTGCAGTTTATAGTGATGTCTAGCACTGGGGCATCATGCCGCAGACATGTAGCATGATATTCCAACCAATCACATTATCCTGACACCAGGCTGACCAGTCTTAACACTAACCTCTTAATGCTGAGCACCAAGCGAGGCAGCTGTTAGTACCATTTTTGTAAGTCTTTGGTATGACTCGGCTGGGGATCAAACCCCAAACCTTCCACTTCTGCAGCGGACGCTCTAACCACTAGGCCACCGGAGCAGTTCCAAGTTTTTTGATACCACTGTTTAAGCTAAATTGCACTTAAACATTAGAAACTTGTTTTTGAGTCGTATTGTATTCCAGTGAAATGTCTTTTTGATGTTAATCTGGATATCATGTCAGATATCCAACATTTGCACAGAATATTTAATACCAAACTGCTCTTTTGAAAAACACATTAGAGAAAATTCGCCTCAGAATAAATTTATCATTTGTCTAATTGGAATCAAAGTCCATAATCTGTGCATGTGAAAGTTTGGTTAGTTATTCCTTGACGCACAAGATTTAACAAAATACACATGCAAGCTTGAAAAATCTACCATACATGTCAACAAGGTTCTGCTCTGCAGTCTATAAGAAGCTCATGAGAATTGTTGAGATTATTCTGCATAGCTAACCGTAATCAATTGAGCACAAGAAATGAAAAATAATACTAAATGCCAACATTGAAAATTGACCATGTTTTTTGGGAGGGGGGGTTTCATGCTTAAAATATATCAAACAATATCAAGTCCAAACTGTCCACACTTTTCCAGGGTTGTCCACACCAAAATAAAATACAAAACCAAACTGTCCACACTTTACCAGGGTTGTCCACATCAAAATAAAATACAAAACCAAATGTCCATACTTTCCATCCTGACAAAATTCTCCAAGTTCAAGCTGTCCTTGGTTTACCAAGCATGTTAAACCTTTTCCATGCACAATGTCCAGGGTATCCAAGCTTAGTTCATCAAAATATTTAATTTTTATATTGTTTTCCAGGTTTTCCCATTGTATTCCATTATTTTCCAGAGCATACTATGGATAAAGTACAGCTGGGTGGTGGGGGGCAAAACAACATCAACAAATTATTTAGAAACAAACATCAAATACAGCAGAACCACCATGTTTATATAAACATTGTTCATCTTTCTATTTGTTTAAAGAAACCACATGTACTCAGTATGTTCCCCACCCAAAGATCATATTTATCACATACCATGCTTATCTAGGAAGCCCACCCCACATAATCATAACCTTGTTTACACAAAACCATCAGCAAAACCCCATATGAACCCCATGTAACTATAACAAGATTTTCAAGATGGCCACCATTGTGGCCATATTGGATGTCAGATGGATATTATTTTCATTCTGAAAACTGGACTTCACATGTCTTCTGGTGCAAATTCCATGTCAAAAAGACTTTCAATCCGGAAAAGAAAGAAATCATACAAGACCTTTAATGAGATAACCATGGTAGCTATATTCTATGGAAGATCTGCATCAATTAATGTCAATTATACTCCACACGACATCTCCTCATGGAACCCCGTGCCAATTACACTTTCCATTTAGAATGATAAGCAATAATACGATTTTCAGAAAGCTGCCATGATGGCCAAATTGGATATCTAATCACACCGTTTTCAATTAGGATGAACTAGAAGACATCTTAACAAGTTTTTCAATTAAAATAAAACCATGCTGATATGATTATTGATTCAAAAGGAGTAGCAATAACACGACTTTCAAGTTAGGCACTTTTAAAATTTAACACCAAATATTATCAGGAAAACTTTGTTTTTTATTTTTATTTTAGGAAAGGATATAATACAACTAGATTACATAATCCACAAGCACTGATTTGTCAGAACATCCAGTAGAAAATAGAAAAATTAATTTCATGGAAAAGATATTCAGACAAACTATACTTTCCATTTGCATACAATATAGAAGGACAGCAACAAAAGTCGTTTCTTTTTTATATCCAAAAATTGAATAAATTAATGCATTCTGTTTGCTCAACATATTTAGACAACTTGCCTAAACAATTTTTTTTTTGAGAGAATTTGTCTGTGATTTAACTTTTTTTACACTAACTTTCAAACACATTTTAATAAAATTGTCATTAACAGTTTGAATTCAAATTCAGAAAGGTATTTTGAAATAAAATAACAGCAATGCATGCCACCCACAAATGACTCAAGCTACTGTTTTATGATTATCAAAGTTTTCTCATTCTGTGGGAAAATGTCAGACAATCAACATTTTCCTGTTTTGTGTTATATATATTTTTATTATCTGGAAGTTTACATCATAATTGAGAGGCATAAAAAAGAAAAACTTAGGCAACAAGTTACTATTTGAAATTGTTTCCCCAGAAAAGAACTGTAGCAATCTCCAAAGGAATGAATATATATATATATATATATATATATATATATATATATATATATATATATATATATATATATAAACTGATAAAAACATACATGGCATAATTTTTATTCCATATATTTACTTGTGGAAAACCATTTGAATTTGTCCTGTGTAAGCCATCTTGTAACACTTTAAGATGCTCAGTCTCTCTTAAATCACATTGCTGATATCTCTCAAGTCATGTTGTTGACACCTGTCAGTCACTCTCAAATCACATTGGTGATATCTGTTGGTCTCGTTGACACTTGTTGGTCACTCTCAAGTCACATTGCTGATACCTATCAGTCTCTCTCAAGTCATGTTGTTGACACCTGTCAGTCACTCTCAAATCACATTGATGATATCTGTCAGTCTCTCTCAAGTCATGTTGTTGACACTTGTTGGCCACTCTCAAGTCACATTGCTGATACCTATCAGTCTCTCTCAAGTCACGTTGTTGACACTTGTTGGTTGTTCTAAAGTCACACTGTTGATAGAGTACCTAATATAAATCATATTCTGTCTTTACAGAAAAAATATACTAATATAAAATATACTAATATAAAATACACTAATATGGTGGTAGTTCTGTATTATGGCCATTATGGGTTAGAATTTTAAAGAACAAGAATTTCTAAACTTTTTCTCAATGGTTATACTAGATGTTTAAAAAATACCTTGTATATCATAGATATTGTTGAAAGAACTTTTAATTCCCTATATTTTGGTGTATGATTGATGGGTGTAATTTGAGTAATAGAACATGCAGCTTGGCTCATTTCTGATGTTATATATAAAACAAATGCTAGCTCCATCTGACAAGTTTCACTTCCTGGATTTCTGAGGTACTTTATATATATTTGGTAATTCATTCATTACACTGTCAGAAGCTGGTAATAGTCTAGTCTGGAAAATTAATTTTCCCTATTTTATATTGATTCCATTGAGTTTTTGAGTATATGGGAGTAGTCATTTTGGTTAGCCATGTTCTTAGTGCAGGTATAACTTCTACAAGTACAATATCTACCAAAAATTTCAGCTATATATAGTACATATATAAGAAACATAGAGGTATACATGTACCAACATTTTCTGCAATGTGCATTTTGCAAATGCAAACAACTTCAACTTACACCTGGTACTCTCTCTGAAATTGAAAATATGAGTGCCCCCATACCATATTCAACGTTGTAACATGCTGTGTGCCTTAGAAATTATAATTTGAGCTAGTTTGAAGCCCATCATAATAAGTACACTGACAATTCTCTTAACTCGTTAAACCCTGGAGATTTTTGTCACTTTTGCCTGAAATGTTAGTTTGAAAGAAATTAAGGGGGGCTATTTCTGAATACCTCCCAAATAATAAATCTGTTTCCAAGAGATCTTTAGTTAGCCTGATACCGAGTTGGCTCTTTTGCTTGCACAAGAGCAGAAAGGTAAAAGTTGGATTTGTTTTGTTTGTTTTTTTTTGTTTTTTTGCTTACTGGACCCATCATTGTCATTTCCTGTCTAATGTTTACTCCAAATCCCCAACTTTTCATACATTTTGCAAAGGTCTGCCTGTCTGTGTACAGTTCAGACCAGTCTGTCTTAGATCTGAGGCCAAAAGTCTAAAATCTGGACACAATATCTGATTTGAACAACACTTGAATTTTTGGTTACAAAACAAATCAGATATCAAAATTTATGTTTTTCCCTCTGTATTTTGTAATGCGAGTAAACAATCCAGATTATTTGGTACTACTGCAGTGCTACATCTGTCTACTTTTCTGTAATATGAACCCACTAATTGGTGAAACTTAAATTACCTTGATGCTACAGAGCATAAATGTGGCACCAGGGGTTAATGAGATAAGCAATGTCCCCACCACACACATGTACATAGTAGGAGTTAACTCCCTTCATCCATGTTGGGAGCCTCTCTCTCTCTCTCTCTCTCTCTCTCTCTCTCTCTCTCTCTCTCTCTCTCTCTCCTAATGTGTGTCGCACATACTAAAAAAGGGTGCACATAAGGTTCGATCTTTTTAGGCTCAATTTAGTTGAGTGGCATGTGACATTTAACATATGGAAACGTCCAAACCAATCTTTAAGTTTTTTACCAGCTAGCTGCCTCAAACATGCTAAGATTATGAAACCTGCAGTAAGTATAGGGATTTATTTTCTGAACATTGACCAAAAAAGGGTGTACACTGAAGGCAAATGTGGTTAATATATCAAATAGTGTGTGTGTGTGTGTGTGTGCGTGTGTGATTTGGATTTTTTATTGCAGCTTTAACAATTTTGAAGTCATATTGCTATGATGTCTGCAATGTGTCAGTTTATAGTGATATCTAGCACTGGAAAATCTTGCTGCAAAGATGCAATATCCCACCCAGTCAATTTATCCCAACACCAGACTGACGATTCCTAACCTCTTAATGCCGAGTGAGGAGCTGCTATTACCATTCTTTTATAAGTCTTTGGTATGACTTGGCCGGGGTTAGTGTGACCTCCCGCATCCAAGGCAGACACTCTAACCACTTAAGCATCTGGAGCAGTTTCAAATACTCTAGTTGCCATATCTAACATGTATTATAAATTAATTAATAAAAATCTAAATCTGAACATTCAAACATAGGTACACTTAATATTTGTAATTTTTTAATCTCATTCTACTCGGTCAAAATAACGTGCAGCTTTTTAGTTATAAATTATAATAATCTTTGACCCAGGGTGGAGAGTGGCCTAAAGTTCTCTCCATTACCAATCCCTGCCACCACATCTTTGTCCTTATATATTCAAGTCTTGAGCTTGGCCTATGTAGGTATGCAAGAATGCTTGCCAATTGCTTCACATTGGTCCATGGTTCTTACCCCTGGGTGTTCTAGGTTTCTCCTCCACTAGTTATACTGTCCGCCCTGTACAGTCTATCATGCACTGAAAACGGTATTTAAGGTCTAACGCAGAATACTAATTTGTCAATAAAAGTTCTTAAACATTCTTTGCAAGTAAAATAGGAAGTCAGCTTCAGATCAGGATGCATATTTAAAGCCAACCTAATATCAGCATGATGTTTGAAACATTTAACACAGCAACTAAAGTTGTTCATGATCCATTCCAGTGCATGTGCCAACTGGCTTATTGTTCAAAATGGTGGTGCACAAGTTAGTGAGCTATATACTCAAGATTATCAAGAGTAAATTTGAATAAGGTTGCATTATTTCTTAGATTTCAGGAATGAAGGTTTCTATAGTTCTTAAAAGTCTCGGTTCAATCTACAAATTACACCTCTCCCTGAATAACTCATACACAACAAGGCCAAGAAACAATAAACCACAGTAAAAGCAAGACTGAGAATTACTGACATCCCTCAACAATGACAAGACAAGGAAAACTGTTTGATAGTTTAATGCTTGTTTTAAAATCATTTAAAAAAGAATGTTGAAAACTTCACTCCATCCAGTCTTAACATATTCCCATGTGAAACCATAAAATATTTCTGTACAACCTCACTGCATCTTGACAAACTTGCTGGATAACAACAAAGAGAATTAAGCCCATGGGAAGGGGACTGTTTAATGGTTTAAAATTTATTTTATAATCACATCAGCAATAAAATGTTTTTTCTAATTAATATCTTTCACCAAAAATATTCTGATGGTACTCCAAAGTTATGGTCCACAAGAAACAAAAATTACATTTTACAAAGGCAAAAGAAGGAATTGTTTAAAAAAATGTTTTTCAATATACTGGTAGACTGGTATGAAACAACTTTCCCAGTGATATATTAGGCAGGCTCCTAGCATTTCTCCTTTTCAAAATCAGCATCTCAAATGGATGAAATCTGTAGACAATGAACAGTTCTTGCACAATAAATACCACCTACTTTTCTGTAATTTTCCGAGTTAAATTTTTTTTATGTGTTACGTGCTTAGGCTCGAATAAGCAGCAACACAGAAAGAGTGAAAACTAACAAGCTTGTATAACTTTAACAATGAATTTATTAAGTACAATTATTTTCATAAAATAAATAAACTCACGGTTTTAGAGAATCAAATCCAGCAAATATAGAATTCATAAAATAATCCACTAATGGAATTTCAAGTCCTGATAAATAAATGTTCTAATAGTTCCAGGTTCGAATCTTGACGATGTAATAATCCAAAATGGCTGACAATGTCACGTGATGCAGTTCTTGTTTTTAAATCATCCAGATGAAATTATGAAACATATGTCCTTTTCCAGATAAATAGAATAATTCTTCTTTTCCAACAAATTTGACACAAAGTCCAGAATAAAATAAACTCAAACAGAAAATAACACAACTAATTTCTTACAGCCCAAAGGTTCTACTACTGTCAGCTTCTAAAATACAGCTATATATATTGTTTTTCTGAAGTAAACAAGAGGAATCATGTGATTTTCTAGAAATTGATAGAAGTTCATGGAAGGTCACTGCCTTCCCTAAAAATCACATACTCTAGATTTTCTTACCCCTAAGAACTAAAAATAGAATGTTGTCCCTAAAATTAACCAATGAAACTGAAGACCTGTTGACAATGTTCAAAGCAAGGTCAGGAACTAGACCACTGTAAGCCAAGGTCAAAACTTGTTTACAATCTAAGTCAGCCTATTTACAGAAAGTGATTAAGCTGAACTTTCTAGAACAATTTCCCAATTAATGAATATTAAATCCTAAATAATAAATTTGGGTTTAACAATTAAAAAATAAATAAATAAAATCCAATAGCCGTAACAAATGCAAGATGATTTTTTAAAATTTTATTAATTTTTATGTGTTCATGGATGCCTGTGCATATATTCCAGGCTAGATAATTTGATTTTTAAAATCACTTATTAATTATGTCAAGCCACATTCTTCACATCATGTTGTATATACTGTACATAAAACTGCCCAGTTGTTCACTTCCAAAACTTGTTTCTTTTTAATTCTTTTCAGAAAATCATTTGTGGCAATTATTTTATGGATTAATATAAAGTTAAAAGAGATCTGCTTAGTATCCTTGGTAAAACATTTTGCCTGGCTATAAATCTCAGACCACTCCTCACTACTTATATTTTTATTAAATAAATTCATCCAAGTTTCTGCTTAGCAGTGTGTTGCCTTTAATTTTTTTTTAAAAGATCTTTATATACAAACTTTGTTTTTGCAAGTCCATTATTTTGCCATCCTGCTTATCAATTTATTATGTATTAAACATTTTTTTTATGACTTGTTTCCATACTTTGAAATTTTGTATATTAGGGCGAAGCATTTCAAGGAATCATCGCTTCTCGTTTTTGGGTTTTATTATTTCTAAAGGTATTAATTAAATTACCTTGATCATCTACAAGATCATTCAGAATTTCAAAACCAGCTTCTGTCCAGGATTTGTATTGATAGAACATTTTAGGGGAACAAGATTTAAAATACTCATGGATTATGGTACTGAACTTTGCGGCTCCCCTTTCCAATTAGATACTGGCAAAAATAAATCTCTCCAAAAACTGTTTTTAATGAGCTTACTAATTTATACTAATTTCCTTCTCTGCAAATTCCCAAAAATCTTTTGTATTTCTGAGTATAGTTGTATTGACGAAGTTCTGGCATGTTCCATTTTCCTTTTCCAGCAATCTTTTAACGCATAATATATAAATATACCTAATAAAACAAAATATATGTATCATATTTAGTCCTCCCTTGTTCTCTCGGGATACTAGTATATATCCCATTTTATTTTCTCTAATTTCCCACCCCATACAAATTTAAATAATGTGCAATTTAGTTCTGATCCAACATTTGGATTTGGAAGTGCTGAAAAAAGATGGATGAATATGGACAGAACAAGAGTCTTTACAACAATTACCTTACCAACTATTGACAGATGTCTTTGACTCTAGCTTGCCATTACATGTATTCATTTTGCCTTTGTTAGTTTCATTACATAATTAATTTCGCCCATTTGTTGTAAGTCTATGCCAAGGAGTGTTAAAGTTAGAAGAGGACCAAATTAGGCCCATTTTGGAACATATATTTTTTCATTAGAAAAAAATTATGTTTGCACTCCAGATAGCTTTTGTTTTTTGTTATGTTACATTTAAGTATAGATAATAGAAAAAACATACTTGCAAGATTTTCATAGTTGCTTTAAAAGAAAGTTGAGATCCATCAAGAAGAATAAAAGTGTCATCGGCATACTGAACCAATTTTTTTATTCACCGACATCAAAGATCAGTCCCCGTACATCCACATTTTGCTTTAAAATTATTAAAATTAGCTAAAATCGCAACCACAATGATAAGAAAATAACGTGCAAGGGGATCACCTTGATGACATATTCTTTCAAGTTTATAAAAAGATGATATATGCCCATTATTTATAACAACTTTTAGAATCATTACAAAAAAGTTTAAACCATTTACAAATGGAATCGCCAAAGTTAAAAATAGTAAAGTTTCTACCACAAAGGTGTAGTTAATTGAGTCAGAGGCTTTTTAAAAGTCTATAAACAATAATAAACCATATCTAATTTCATTGTTCAGTTTGTCTATATCATATAATAGCCTGGTATTTTCTCCAATGAATCTACCCTTCATACATCCTTTCTGAGTATCACTAATTATTGATGGAAAACCTTTTAAATCCTAGCTGCAATGTCTCCCAAAACAATCTTATAGTCAATATTTAAAAGTGATATCATAAGACCTCCAATTTTTAAAAATATCTTCGGTCTTTTTCTTCCTTTTGTTTGTTTGTTTTTGTTTTTAGGGTTTAACGCCATTTTTCAGCACACGATAGGCTATACATGGTAGCCAGTATCATTGGTGGAGGAAGAACCCGGGACACCCCCCCCCAAAGTTCCATCGACCCACGAGAAGCTGCTGGCAAGCTTTCTCACAGAACTACATTAGCTGAATCTTAGACTCTAACCCACGCAGACAGGTGAGACAGCGGTGATCCATAATGGAAAGTGCTTTAGACCACTCGTGGCCCCTCTTCCTTTTGTAAACATGAGATAACTGCATGAGTCTGAAAATCTGAAAGTTTCCAACAGTATATCCATGATTTATTGATCTGCATATAAATCCACCAAGAGACTTCCAAAAGAATTTATGGAACTTTATAGTGAATCCATCTGAGCCAGGACGACTTTTTCCTTTTTCCATTTTAGAGATATAACTGAGTCAGACACTCGCATAACTTCTCTTTTTTCTTGACTAAGTTTAATATTGTGACTAAAAAATCTAGTTTGAGTTTCTTGAGTAGCCTCATCATCAAGTTGAGCAATTCTACTTTTGTACAATTCCATATAAAAACTGTTTCTTAACTTCCAAATATCTATTTGGCTAGATATATTTGTCCCATCATCTGAAACTATTTCTTTTATTGTCTTATTGATGAAGTTTCTTTTTTCAAGATTCAGAAAATACTTAGTGCTTTTTCCCCCCAATTCATACCAACTAGCTTTAGATCTTAAATTAAAAAATTAAATTTCTATGTAAATTTTACTAAATTCCTCTAATTCTGCTCTTATTTCTCTATTTTCTTTACTCTTTCCATTTCTCTTTTGTTTTTCTAATCGAGTCACATATAGTTTCAGATCTTATTTTCATTTTCAAAGTACATTTGATCATCGCAGGAAAGAGAAACGTGGAGAGAGTCATCTTTATTTCCCTCGACATAATATTCATTTACAGTGTCAGTTATACACTTTTTGACCAAATCAGTATACTCAATGTTCCTCAACAGTTGGGCATTAAATTTCCAATATCCTTTTCCCCTTGGACACATTGAAAAAGCCACACTCAAGACAATAGCTTAATGATCAGTCTATATATATATCCTGGTAAGATACACTCATCAGCTGTATTCATGTGAATGTCATCCGATACAAGAAATTAATCTAATCTACTTTGTTTCAAGGGAGATTTTGCCTCCACCTATACATCTTTGTCTTGAATGGAATTTCCCCAAGCATCAATTAACTCCGATTCATTTTTCAGGTCTTGAATGGTTGAATGGTTGCCCTAGACTGACTAATGACAAATATTATAAGTATCCAAATCTAAGTCTTGAACAGTATTCCAGTCTACGCACATTATAATTGATGAGTTCTCAAAAAATAAAATGTCCTCCTTTATTTAAGCTTCGAAAAAAAAGCTATGATTATCACCATGAGGTTTATTATGTTGCCATTAATTGTAATATCTATAATAATAAATCTCCCTTGACTGTCACATCTTTCTCTATGAATTACAACATCAAAAGTATTTTGAAAAAATATTACAACTCCAGCACTTAGATACTACAGCAGTGGCTAAATATAAATTTGTATCCCCATTCAGCTGCCCAATATATTATGTTCTTTGTACTATGAGTTTCTTGCAAGCATACTATAGATACATTCTTTTGTATTACCCATTGAAAAATGTCTCTTCAATTAAAGAGTAAACCTTACAGACCTCTGACATTTATAGATACAATTTTTATGTTATGATCCATGAAAACAGCAGGAAGTTTACATACACATGTTCTTGTACAGGAATGTACGAGGTAATTATCACCTTGAGATTATCATATGCATGGTTTTCACACTCACATTCACATAGAATATAAACAGCCATAATAAAATTAATAAAATCAGCCATGGTGTACAGTACATGCTGAAGATTTGGCTGCAGTTAATATACCAATATACACAGCTTTATATATATATATATATATATATATATATATACACACACACACACACATATATATATATATATATATACACACACACATATATATATATATATATATATATATATATATATATATATATATACACACACACACTATATATATATATATATATATATATATATATATATATATATATATATACACACACACATATATATATATATATATATACACACACATATATATATATATATATATATATATATATATATATATATATATATATATATATATATATATACACACGCCCACACACACACACATATATATATATATATATATATATATATATATATATATATATTATAAATTACACCCAAACTACCATGAACTTTTCGACAGAACATGCATAAATCAAAGTTGGCATGATAATAATAATAATGACTATTGCAAATATGGATTTCTATGCCATACTCAAGTTATTAACTACCAGATGCAGAATGTATGGCAACTGTATAGCATTAAAAAAAAAGAAATTTTCAAGCTTGCCACCATACCTGCCATATTCGACATCAGATCAGCACCATTTCATTCAGAACCAATTAAACATCATAAGATGTCTTCAGGTGAAAACCCCAAGGCAATTTGTCAGGAGGTGTAGCAATAACAAGATTTTCAGGAGGTGTAGCAATAACAAGATTTTCAAGATGGCTGCCATTACAGCCATACTGAAAATCAGAGAAGTACCATTTTTGTATATATTAACTAGACATCACAAGCAGTCTTTTAGTGAAACCGTATGTTCATATTCATAATGATCATCCAATGAGAATTAGTAAACAAAAATTTCTTTTCAAAATGACTGCCATTGTGGAAGTAACTGGCATCAGATCAATACCGTTTTATTTAGGACACACAAGGCATCACAAGAAAACCCCATGTTGATATACCATCCATTAAGATGGATTAGAAATAACAAGATTTTCAAGCTTGCTCTTGTGGCAGTGATATTAGATGTCTGAGGACACAATTTTCATTTAGGACCAACCAAACCATAGGATGAATCTGAAAAGGTTCTCGGCAGGCAATCCTCATGACCAGTTACTTTAGAAGCAGCTAACATACAGATGGATAATGGATGAGAGATGAAAGATCATCCTATTTGCTCTTTCATCTATGACAAATAGAGCTATATATGATATGTTAGCCATCCTCCCACATGGATTATGTACTGCATTTCCAATGGTACTAGACTAAACCAGGCAATCACATGACAATCACATGACGAGCTCACTTCATCAGTAAGAGTACAGATTATTTGTGCAATACATGTAGTTAAATGATATTGTCAATGAAGAAAAAAACTGTTGCAAAAGGTTAAAATTTCATCAGTCTCAGTTTATATGCAAAAAAAAAGAAATTTCAAAGAAAAATTTAAATAACATACCTATGCTATTTAAATGCAAATATTAAATATTTACTGGTAACATTCAGTTGGGCAAAAATCTTTCTTACTTTTTATCTAATTACTGATCACATTTGTGTGATCCCTTCTAGAAAAACCAACCCCCTTTACAAAGCCCATTTCCTGTTGCAGAAGGAGTGGCTTTAAAAGGGGAGACTATTATAACAAGTGGTGCCCTGGAAAGTCCTGGGATATCAGGATATCTTGGCAAGAACTGGGAGATCATTATCTACTGGTTAAGTTCTGTGATCCTACACATGAGATCTGGTACTATTTATAGGGTCACCTATTGATGGATCTTGCTCATTAGGTCTCACTGGATAGTTTCGTATTTTGAAGTAGAAGGCATAAGCCTAATTATCACAATCCTGGCATTTATAAATTCACACATATAATATAAATATGTAATTTTGTTTACATTTACTTGGATTTAGGCTTGGAAATGGGTTGGCTTGTTGGTGACTGCATGTTACAGTTAGACTACATTAGCATTGGAGATCAAATGTGTAATAACTTGGGCTGCAAATAAGCAGCTGACTCAGCTTACATATTAATTTGTCTGCTACATAGGTAAAATATCTAAAAATCTAGATAGTTGAGGGGTGATGAAAAGTATGCTACAGTAATTGGTTATAGTAATAGTGAACTTTATTCATGCATAAGGCACATACTGAATCTTTTAGCTTTAACAGAAAAATATTCCAAATAGCTCTTCCCTGTCAAAAATGAATGTAAAAAAAAGGGATTGTGATAGTGCTGGTTCAGTATAAAAGCCACTAGTTGCATAAGGAATTAACTTCAATACCTCAGTCAGAATCATACAATCATCCTTCCAACAAAAAATCATTAATTCTTATTTGTATCCTTAATGTAAAATTATTATCATTTTTCTGCAATAGGTCATCATCAGATGAAAATTTATGAAATTTTTTCCCAGTGAAACCTTCTGCCTCTTCACTATCGGATTCTGACTCTATATTTCCAGGAGGTAATTAGTTTTGCAAATAAATACTTTGAGACTTTCAAACTACCCTATGTACTTGCTTACAAGTTGACTCTTTATTGTCATGAGGTAAAGATGTTAAAAAAGAAAAAAACTGAAGTTGTTGTTGTTGTAGGGTTTAACACCATTTTTCAGCACATGATAGGCTATACAAGGTGGCCAGTATATACATGGTGGCCAGTATTAATTGAGGTCATCCATACTTTTCAAAACATTTTGTACCTGAAGAAGCACATGTAAATGTACAATTCAGAGTTTCTTTATAATTCCCTGAAATTCAATAAAAGATTCAGCAAACATTTGTGAAACAAGTTAATAATTGCATGGTTGCTGAATACATGCAACAGACAGCTGATAACAGAATCAATAGGGTACTCTATTAAAATCATATCAATTATTCCATCTCTTAAGATACAACTGTATACAACAACAACATTTAAGATCTTAGTAATTTCACCATTTGGACAATAATTTTACAACGCAAATCTCAGCTATCTAAGTTCCCAATATAAATTTATAGTGGTAGTCAAAACTGAATTAAAGGTCTAAATTTTGTTGGTAATCAGAACACATTTTACATGAATTATTTGTATTAATATTATTAATGTTGTTGTTATTAAACATCTGACTCTAATTCAGAAGCTTTCTGAAGTGCAGTATCCAAGGTAACTGGATTTAGAAGAAATATCCCAATATAAACATACTGATACAGTACTGGTTAAGGAATTCCATAAGATTATTTTATTTAGGAAAAATACAGAAATAAAGAAAATCAGCACACAAAAATCTATACATTACAAAGAGTTCAGGTAAGTAAGCACAAATTAAAAGTAACTGTGCAGAGGAACACCTCTTTACCTGTATTTGTCTACATTATAATATTCTTGGTATAAACCTAATATTTAGGCAGGCATATGTAAGGTGATGTTGCTTAAAAAAAATTTTTGTAACTTCTGTTCCAGATTTCAATTACCATTTAAACACCTTGCACTTTTTAAAAATTTACAAACATATCAAGACAATTTACAAACAATTTACAAAATTTACAAACATATAAAAAAAAATGGTAGGCTCATCCATCTTAATAACATATATACAGTTTGATTTCATCTCCAAGTCCACTGCTTGTACACCGTTTATTAGCAAGATAAAAACCCATAATTTATGCCCAACATTTCAACACTGTGAACTGCGCTCCAATGAAAGTTACTTATTTTGTATGTATTATAGGAATGATTTCCATGTATAGGGAGATGACATTGTAACCACCCTTTCAATTGTATAACAGAACGACTTTCTACTAGGCGGTAAAGAAATTTTGCCTGAGGAACACTGTCTTCAGTCAACTCAATATATTGAAACTTATGTCATGTTACAAAATTTTTCCATAGGGTTTAAGACACTGTACACGTGAGTTAATTTTAGGCATGAGGTCATTATGCGTTGCATCAGATGCACCTAATTCATAACCTGCACTATTCCAAACCAACAATTAATGGCCACTTCCTCAATGACTGACAAGTGGACAAAGACATGGTCACATGACAGAAGATGGACAGCAGCATAAATGCACCAGTCATTGAGTTTAAATCGCACTGCAATGCTTTTTGAAATTATACCTGTGAAATATCAGTACAGCTGAATTATCCTGGACATCACCCCTAAAAAAAAAATCCCACTACTGGAGGATGACACAAACATTTGATTATGACATAAATAGGATCTGGACCTTATATATAGATGTGCATTTCTGAACAATTTGCTTATGCCAATTTTGACCAAAATTATGTTTTTTTTAAAGTTAATATTTCACATATAGTATTGAATTAATGTTATTATTATTATATAATATTATTATTATTAATTAAATTATATTAATATAATTATATTATTAATTAAATTACATGTATATATTATTATTTCATAATAATTTATATTATAATATTATTATATCTTATTATTAATTATATTATATATTATCCAATTATATTAATTAAAAATTTAACATTTTGCTTATATTAAAAACAGTGCATTTTGTAATAAGTGTGTGTGAGATTAGGATTTTTAATGTAGCTTTTAAAAAAAATCAGTTATATCGCTACAACGTTTGCAGTGAGGCAGTTTATAGTGATGTCTAGCACTGAGGCATCATGCTGCAGACATGTAGCATGATGTCCCACCCAGTCATTATCCTGACACAGGCCAACCAGTACTAACACTAACCTCTTAATGCTGAGCACCAAACAAAACAATTTAAACAAAAGTGCCAATGTATTCATTTCCAAAATGTAACCCTTCTCTGGATGTCGTTACAAAAAAGACCTCCATTATCTAGATCCAAATTATCACTTCCTAATGACTCTTCTCCTCATTAATCACAATAATGGTCCAATTAACATAAAATTCCATGGATACAAGAGACTTAAGATTGAAAACAGTTATGTTGAGAACACAATTACATGACTTAATGTATACTTGCTTTGCATAATCCAACTGCGAAGTGCACAGACCCAGATCAGCTATCTCATAATGCAACAGATCTGGGTCTGTGCAGTTTGATGGGAGGACAAGTAGAAAAAGACATTATAGACCCTGATTTGCAGGTGCATTATGCTACAGTAGATAAGGATCTTTGTTGTTGACATTTTGACTTAACTTACAAGTGAGTATATATGACAATCAAATAGATGAATTCCCTATAGACAAAGGCCTAAATTCTTGATGTATATCACCACAGATGAATCCTTGTGGACAAAGCAACTGACAATAGGAAAAACTAGACTAATGATACAATCAATGGAACATAGAAACTGGGTTTTGCCCGCCGTGATGGAATAATAAAGAAATGAGTGAACATATTATACTGTTAGTGCATTCCAATTAACTATAAGTGTAAGACAAATTTGTTTGCTTGTTATGGTTCTTTTTTGCTAGTCAGTATCTCTCTAGTATATAAAAACTATGTAAACAGTTTGATTTCAAATTTTTCTATTGACATAAATCCGGGGGGGGGGGGGGGGGGGTGTGAGGCTGTGTGTCTAAAGTGCTCACCATTTTGGATCACTGCCATCTCACCTCTGTCCATGTGGGTTTGAGTCTCAGGCTCGGCAAACATGGATACATGAGAAAGCTTGCCAATAGTTTCTCATGGGTCGGTGTTCTACCCAGGGTTTTCCAGGGTTCATCCTCCACCAGTTATACTGGCCAACATGTATAGTCTATCTGCTAAAAATGGCATTAAACCCAACAACAACAACAACATAAATTCAAAGTTCATCAAACCATCCACTCAGGAGGAGCAGTGATAAGACTTTCAAAATGGGTGGGGACATCAGTTTGTCACCATTTTTATTTAGAACTATCAAGACAATATGAGAAGACATCTTGTGAAAACCCCATTTCAATATGGTGTGTGATTCGATCTCTTGTGCAAAGAATGCCACTCCCCACTTCCCTTACTCAGGCATGCGTCACAAAGTTGTTGTTGTTGTTTTAGGGTTTAACGCCATTTTTCAGCACATGATAGGCTATACAAGGCAGCCAGTATTATTGGTGGAGAAAGAATGCGGGAAAACCCCTGAAAGAACCACCGAACCACGAGAAACTAATGGCAAGCTTTCTCACGTAACTACATGAGCCGAAACTTACACTCGAACCCACGCAGACAGAGGTGAGACGGCACTGATCCGTAACGGAAAGCGCTTTCAACCACTCGATTACTCGGGGACCCGCGTCACAAAGTAAAACTCCCTCAACCAATTCTTAAATTTAATTTTGCTGGGCTTTGCTAATAGCTAATTGTTTCCTGAATCATCTTAAAAGAGCAATCACAACAGCGCACTATTCTGGCAACTGAAATAATCCAGTTTACATTTTATATATAAAGAAAAATCCAACTTCAAAAAACATTGCAGCTGTTCACAAACTTGTCAATAATCATCATTACAGATGGCTTAAACATTCTCATTCAAGGCAATGAATTGTAATAACTTCTATTCTCATACATGCATCTATTCTTGTGTTGAATTACCAATACTGGGTTGTTCTACTTCATGATATTTACCTATGCAAATGGGCTCACCCACTACTTTACCTATGCAAATAAGCACAATGGGATCACCCACTATGTCTTCAAACACATCACAACACTACCAGTTGCTACTGTCATCCAGTTAAGTAATATGTGAAATAGTGGTTAATACCTGACTTCACTGTTTTTTAATCACCATTATTTAACCTACTCAAAAATTAGTTTTACAACAAAGTTCCAATCAGGACTGTTTACCATTTATACGTTCTACATGTAACGGGCATACTGGAGCAGTATAATTTTTTTTCAATGTTTGCTGAAAATTGTGCTTTTGGAAGCATGAACATGTCAAGGGGTTTAGGAGTAAAAGAATCATGTTTTTAACATGTCAAGCCATGTTGTATCAGGTATGCCTAATGGATTTGGATAATCAATGTTTTGCTATAAACAGGGACTAAATCTGTCCCCAAAGGGGGTGGAACCCAATTGGCCAAATAGGTATGTATATTAGAAAGCTTGCCAGCAGCTTCTCATGAGTTGCTGATTCTTTCAAATGTTTTCCAGAGTTCTTCCTCCATCATTTATACTGTCCACCATTTATAGCCTATCTTATACTGAAAAATGGCAATAAACCCTACTACAACAACAACAACAACATTTGTCCCCTGGAATGGGAGAGGATATTCAACATTTAACAGCATATAGGGACTAAATTTGTTATGATAATCCATGTTTTACCAAATACTGGACACGCTGATTTATATAATATTTCAAGTCAGTATAACCATTACCCATGTTATTTTTACACAACTTTCTGGCAACTATGTATTAACATTATCTTTCTCTGCACAGATGATTCTGCTAAATTAATTAGAGCTGCCTGCCCCAGAAATTTTTAGTCTCTAATATCACCACTAAAGGTTGGCAAATCCTGCTTGCTGTAATTATTTTCTCATTTCACTCTATCCATAATATAAATTACGGGACTCAGGAACCAAAATTTATCCTTTCTTCTTTAACAGAGGTCATGCTTATCATGTAAATGTCTGGCAATGCTACATCAAGTTCATTTCAGCATAATAAGTACATGTATTTATATTCTGCAAAATTAGTTAATTGGTCAAATGGCTGACAGCAAACAGACAACTCCTCCACTTTCATCCTGATAAATATGTATTAATTAGATCATAGTTTGGGATTAGTTATTTCTATTGTGTAAACTGCATGGCAGTAATGACATTCTCACAAGCCATGGATGATAATTACTGCTCCTGTGGATGCCTCATGGTGTTGAGATTTCCTCACTTTTTATTAGTCTGCACAAACAAAAATATGGCATAACAACACCACAACAAAAGTGCATATTTTATAGATTCACAAGCAACTTTGCATAGAATAGAAACTTTGGCTCAATCCGTAGAAAAGATAATACCTGGCAAGAAATATTTACCGTAATTGCAGTAACTAGATAAGCATGTTTAATCCATATTCAAGAGGAAAGTGGAAATCTCTACACATGCAGCCATGGTTGGTAAGGACTAATGGCAGATATCATCAATAATTTGTAACAACCAAGTTCTAATCACTGATTACCTGAGTTTTGTCTGCCATTAGGTATGCATGGTTGTTGTAGGTTTTAACGCCATTTTTCAGCACACAATAGGCTATACATAGTAGCCAGTATTAATAGTTGAGAAGAACCCAGGAAAACTACCGGAAAGAACCACTGACCCATGAAAAGCTACTGGCAAGCGCATTGGCCAAATCAAAAATTCGAACCTACACAGACAGAGGTGAAATGGCAGTGATCCATAATGGAAAGCATTTAGACCACAATGGCCTCTTGGGTCCCTCTGTATGCATGGAGTCATAGTCAAGCATGGAAAACTCAATTACTTATACAATGGTTACCTCTTAATCAACTGTATTAATCACATTTCTAATCTTATTTTCAATAGTGTTCAATATTCTACTATATTGTTTTTTGTTTCTTCTAATGTCAAATATTCTGCAACACCTTTATAACAGAGTAGAATTTGATGTGAAACTTACCAGAAGTACCACATTATCCAAGAGCACTGAACTGAACTGTCAATTATGTTGCCCAAACATGCAGTTTCTCTTACTTGCACCATTATTTTCCAGTCTTTTATAGCTGTTTAATTCAGAAGTGCTCAAAATTTCACCCATAAAATTTTTCAGAACAGAAAGGTGCTTGATTGTTGTTGTAGGGTTTAACGCCATTTTTCAGCACACGATAGGCCATACATGGCGGCCAGTATTATGGTGGAGGAAGAACCCAGGGAAAATCCCGAGAGAACCACCGACCCACAAGAAGCTACTGGCAAGCTTTCTCACATACCCACAATGGTCAAATCTGAGACTCAAACCTACACAGAGAGAGGTGAGATGGCAGTGATCCGTAACGGAAAGCGCTTTAGACCACTCGGGGCCCCAAAAGGGGCTTGAAATGAAATTCTTCCCTATGCTGAATATGCAGAAGCAAAATTCAAGCATCAGATGCATCAGTCAAATTACCAAATAAACAAGAATTATGAGCACGGACACAATATATGTAACATATTTTTGTACATAAAAAAAAAAAAACAACAAGGGACAGGAGATTTTAAGCTATGACTGAGTAAAAGGAGTCACAGCTAAACCAGAAAAAAATTAAGCTCCTGCTTAAAAGGGCCACATGTTTGAACACATGTTTGAACACATGTTTGAACACATGTTTGAACACATTTTGTTTACAACGTCGTCAAGTAAAGCTAAATGGCTAAAAAGGTTGTGCTAAAACCTTTGGTACTTTTGTTCAACACCCATATCTGATAGGATTTCATCCATCTAATATACCCTTTGAGGAAGGAAAAGATATTTCAGATTGATTTAATATCATGAATAACACTATTCCAAACAAGAGCAGATGAAAATTAATAGGTATTTTTGAAACTAACATTTTAAAGATCTGAAATTTGGGGTATGAATGAATAATTTTGATTGGAAAATGTCGTTCAGGTAAATGAATATCTTATACGTGAATCATTTGGATTGGAAAATGTAATTCAGGTAAATGAATATCTTACATGTCATTGCTGCCTTACTCAGGAAAATCCTATAATGCAAGGAACCAGTAAAACTTTAATTGCAAGCACCCAGTACAATTATTAGTTCAACATCTGTTGCTATTCATTGAGCATTATTTACCATCAAATCAACAAATGGATTTGGGTTGAAACAATACAAACATTTAAAACATGATCTGTCACCAATACAAACATTTAAAACATGATCTGTCACCAATACAAACATTTAAAACATGATCTGTCACCAATACAAACATTTAAAACATGATCTGTCACCAATACAAACATTTAAAACATGATCTGTCACCAATACAAACATTTAAAACATGATCTGTCACCAATACAAACATTTAAAACATGATCTGTCACCAATACAAACATTTAAAACATGATCTGTCACCAATACAAACATTTAAAACATGATCTGTCACCAATACAAACATTTAAAACATGATCTGTCACCAATACAAACATTTAAAACATGATCTGTCACCAATACAAACATTTAAAACATGATCTGTCACCAATACAAACAGCAGTAAGATCAGTTAAAACATTATTAAATTTTTTAAGCATCTGCTGTCATTCAAAAACCATCTGAAAATCACTGACACATGATTATTAAAACAACATATGGACTAAGCAAGATTTTCAAAATTATCTGCCCATGATTTGTCGACGATGCATTCTGGTAAAGAACAATCATTCTGTAAAGTTGAGTTTAAATTCTCCTAGGCAGATTTTTTAAGTTACTATTGGAATGGCTGTCTGTTTTGAAACAGTGTCCATATTTGACAGTAGATCTGCACCATTTGTATAAATATGACAACCTTCAATGCAAATTTGGTCAATTCTGTCTAGCATTTTTTTGTGACAAGACATCTAACGGGTCTGCATATTTTAGTTAGAGCTGCCATTTTTGGTGGCAGGTCTGAATAAATGTATAACTTTGAAAAGTGTTCGCCCCAGAATGCTGTCAAATTTGGTCAAAGGTTTTCAAGTAGAAGTCATTAAAGGGTCACGGGTTTGACTCCCGCCCAGGTCAGCCCGTATCGACTGCTTCTGTGTGTCATCATTATTTTTTATAAATTATGGCTATATTTTGATGGCAGAATGGCATCAAGAAATTTGAAAGGTCTTCATTCCAGGATGCTTTCTATCAAGGTTAAATAAATTCTATACAATGGTTCTGAACAAGTTATTTAAAGATTGTTCCATACTTAGGAAATCTGCTTTCTTTTTATGCAAAACATGTTAGTCTTCATTATACATGTATGATGCTTGTGTCAGTGATAAAAATTCTGTTTAGGTGGCAGGGTCCAGTTTCGTAAATTGGCCCCTGGCAAATTTCTTAACTTAAGGGTATGGTGTGAGTTT